>DWON01006074.1:0-14235 GCA_018251015.1 Phocides pigmalion okeechobee
GAAATCTGTATGGAATACGGGCAAACAAAAGTTCTGTGTTTACGTCGTTGTTAGAAGATTGGGGGCGGATATTAACTCTGTGTATTCGTAGATTGTATGTCATCTAACTAACAAATATAATATTTCAGTAATTTGTCAGCGTATCTTCAGTCTAGACAAATAAGGTCCAGTTTACTACCACCTCACACTAACTACAGAAGTCAGAACTAATCTTCAGAAGTCTTGTTAATGTCACTTAAATTAGGCTTATTTTAAGCTTAAATCGATACTTGGTTTTCCGGAATAGAATTAAGGTAGATTAGAGATGGCATAAACTATAATGTAAGTATGTTTACCAATATGACCAGGCACGTTGAAAATCATACATATTTAGATACATCTTTAAAGTATGTAGTAGGATTATATATACTTAGGAAGAAATAATGAAACGATAAAATCAAAATGGACGGGATAATAAACCTAAAATCAATTTTATATGTGTTTAAGTTAACAATTTGTTTATAAACATGTGTTAAACGGCTGACATTCGTTTTTGTGTGACGGACTGGGTAAGAATTTAAAAAATCACATTTACTTTTAATGCGTGTTAATATTTAACGTCAATAAAGAACAGCAACAAAATACATAAACCGCAGTGAAGTTCACAAGTGGCTTCCGGAAAGTTCGCATCGACTACAAATATTTTATCAAGTTACAACCACACCATAACTCAATAAACTTGGGGACACTAATCCAGCTAAAACGAACAATCTATAACAACCGCTCATTCTCACAAAGCTATCCGCTAAACTATTATAGTCTTAATCCGAGCTTCCGGGGCTTATTCGGATATCAATTGGAACCATCCTTTAGATAAAGCAGATGCATATTAAAAGCGGACCGGTAATAAATCCGACATTACCTGGAACCGTTCTCTTTGGAATTGAAAAGCTATTATATCGCAGATAACATATGAGAGCGTCGGCCGAGTGTAGAACAAAGAGCTTGACCATGCATAATTTTAATATCGTAGATCCTGACAAAGAGACCAGTTTTAATGTTCGCCATTGTAACTTTTGCGAGAATATAATTTCGTGGTGAGAGAATGCACTTTAAATTTTAATTCGGATCTGCATAGAATTTTGACGTATGATAAATTCAACTGTTTTCACTTAAATAACAATACTGGTTTATTTTATAACTACATTTTGTTTACTTTACTTAACTAATATTTAAAATATGATAAAATCAATATGAACACATGTTTTTTTATTTATTTGCCAGATATACAGATGTACAGAAGTTACGTTTTTCAACATTACACCAAATCGTGTGGTTTAGCGGTTATCAGACCTATCTGACACATTACGTGTTATCAGGTTCGAATCCGGTAGGGCAGTTATTGAAGTTTTAAGGTTTCTCTTCTGGTTCTAGGAAATTGTCTGGTTCCATGTTACTCACGACACAGGGAACCTGCGTGTAAGGTTATGAAGAAATACAAATATATTTTTATATGTAGATAATTTTAAAAGCCTACAATAGTTAAATATGTAATTGTTTACAGCATTGAAGCAGCACAGAGCATACAGTCCAAATGATAAGCGTATGCCGTCATCACCTAACGTCCGTAATCAACCTAAAATAGGACTATACTCCCACCTGACATCAGCCACAAACGCGTTACTACTCGTTATACGCGTTGGGTATGTTTATTTCACATGAAAAGATGATTATCAGATTCATCCGCCCTCATAATCCGCCGTTAAGCATTATTTGTGTTTCGGTTGGAGAGGTGCGGTTGCCGGCTACACTTAGAAGCGAGGCGACCGTCTTAGTCCTCAGAAGTAGCAACGCATCTACGTTTGAGCTCAGATAAGGATTCCAGTAGTGTTTGTGGTACGTGGACGTCTATGGACTGCGACTACTTAATATCAGTCAGTTTGCATGCTCTAAGGTGCTCTTCATTTCGTCTTATCTGTATGTCATCAAGGAAAAATGTTTCTTACGCGATAATAAATAAAAAGCGATAATAGAACTTGCTTAAACAATATCCAAATACGGCTTGTAATAATACGTAAGGTTGTAAAAGTAACAGAAAATGCATTTAGTATTACATCCATAACTTACTCCAGTGGCTGAAGCCGGAGATGTGAATTCTTAGCTGCATATATTACACGGGCTGCCGTTTCAGTTTATACATCAAATCTTTCATAGAGAACATATTCGTAGTAATTCGATTCTATATTTATATTGAAACAAGCGTCTACTACGCTCGGGTAATATAGTTTATATTTACTTCCATCCATGCACCCGGGCATTACTTAGTTGCAAAAACTAACGATTAGAAACATCTATTTCGAACGACAGCTTAATTACTATGTTGAATTTAACTTCCGTTGTTGTTCATGTTGAATCCCGTCCTATTTACAAAAAAAATCTTACTGTTATTGAAAATTATGAGAAAACCCGTCCAATACTTTTTGAGTTTATCACGAACAGACAGACAGACAGTTTCGACGGGGGAATTTGTTTTATAATATTTAGAGAATTATATCGTCAATAGATATTTTACTTGGCGTTTCCTCGTTGTAATCTCAGACGTAATGGCCGCTTCAAGTCCTGTAGCGCCGACGTAAATACAACAATTTTTGTTCGCCCGTAATTCACACAGATTTGTAGAAGCCACAAGCGTGTAGGGCCAAGATTACTTGACGCCGCAGGTAAAATTGTAAATGATCAAATTGAGTTGATCGAATACTTGGAGGGGCACGTCATAGAGTTGTCCATGCTTATTGCCCAAGACCCTTAAAATCTATCTTACCATTCTCTATGTAATCCTTATCCGAGAAGTGCTTATCTCATTAACGACGCAGCGTCACGGCGCAATAAACTTTATTGAGCGCGCCTCTCCGATGTTGAGGATATCGCTGGAAAATTGTAGCCTTACAATGTTGCTTCAATTTATTTGTTTAAATCCGCTTTTGTAATATAAATAAATACGTGCTGTACAATTTTATTATAATAAGGATACAATTAGTTTTTTCTGAGAAAATTTTCAAGAAATTTTAAGAAGGCGAAAAATGTAATAAAAATTAGACCCCTAAAATAAGAGATGTACGTGACGTGATTTGCCAGGCGATTTGCAAAATTTGTCAATTTAAATAGAAGTATATTTGTCAATTTCATTGATAGATTTTGTACGTAGTTTGACTTTGTATTGGCATTTAAATAAAAAAAATGTGAGTTGAATTTATGTTTTGAGGATTTAAAAAAAAGGTATAAATTCATAACACAAATTAATACCTGTGGGATCGTTAGTTAAATATCTATTTCCATTATTGGAACAGAGTCCATAACAGATGTTTAGGATTTTGATAGGGAATGAAACTACATTTTTAACCGGGTAGGTACCACCGCCGCCCTCATAATCCGTTGTGCGGCAACTCTTGTGTTTCGATTAAAGAAGTGTTATTGCAGGCTACACAGAAGTGAAACGGCCATCTGTTTTTCGTAATTACCTAACCTGCCTGCATGCTCGTTTGTTTTTCGTTTTACCAAGAAATACAGAAAGACAGACATCGTAGTACATATTATAATTATATTGCATTGGTTTAATATGCGAGCATAATTTGCAACTTAACGTTGATGGATACCATAATATCCATTTTATGAAAGTTTTGATGCCTTTTTAATGTATCAAAACACAAAAGTGTGCGGAGAGTTAATAGTTGTAGGAAAAGAAGTCAACGCAAGCAGAATAAGTCACGTAGCGCTTTTCTTTGGGTCTATGAAGCTGCGCTTTACTTTCGGATCTTTACAAGCTAAGTGGTCATTTGTATTCATTAAAAACTACTTCCAAATCAACACAAGCATACAAGTATAATGGTAATTACACTTACAAAAATATTTTAAGTTTTAAGAATTTTTACCGCAAACATAAAGCTTTTACTGGTAAATATATATATAATATAGATAAAGATCTCATTATCTTTATCTGTGACTAAAGATATCTACCACTGTTAAACGTAATATTAAAATGTTAATCTATGTAATGACCTACAGACCACGGACATTTACATTATTTATCTAACATTAATCTGTAGGGCAAAATTTTTGAAAAAAAAAATGAAGATTAGTTATTAAAAAAATATGTTATTAACAATTACAATATAAATAAAACGACATCAACACAGTTATTCATTATTCATGATGTTTCGGTGTGCAGAGTGGTTTTTCACAGTAGCGGCTAGGCGAATTTGTAAGCACCGCTTCGCAAAGTGTTTTTCTGAGGAGATTACATTCTACACAATTATCAATTACATGAATGACTACATAACACTTGCTACTACTAAACACTACACAAATTTCGATAGTCAATTGTTATACAGTTGAAGGTCGTGGATGCTTATGAATAACAACTTGGTCGTTGGTTTGAAACGATTTGGTCGTTTGAAATTATTCATCCATTCTGAAAATACACATTGGTTTAGCTATTCAAACTATAAACACACAATATCCAATTAACCTATTTGTGAAATCGCGACCCCAAAAGTAGCCTGGATCGTATACGGCTAGAGTTCCCGAGAATTTATGATAACTACACACGCTTCGCGGGGTGTAATGAGGAAAAACTAACAATGGCGCGGAATATGAGCGGCGGTGAAACAATGCGCGCGGACACGCTCGCTGACTCACTCTGCACAGATAAAAAAACATGTTGCGTTGAGATTTATTTTATACTATTGTACCGCGGTCGTCCTGCAAAGCAAACTTGCCTTTTGAAGTGAGCTAACGATGCAATTCGTTGCTATTCACTTAATGTGATTTAAAGGTGCAAGAATTCTACGTGCTTCAACTGTGGATCACCTCAACCTCTGTTTCTACTATAGTAGTGTTAAGTATTGTTTTATTTTAGTCTGTAAGGTGTCATTGAATATACGAGGTATTTAAACTTAAGTTTTTTATGTGAGAAGCAAACGTATGTGCCGGCCACCTGATGCTAAGTAGTCGCTGCGGTCCATGGATATCGAACATGAATAGAACTACAAACAGGATTAAAATTCTACCTGATATCGCACTTACCTGTGTTGCTACTCTTGAGAACTAAGACAAAATTACTATATGTACAAGTTTATTATTTGTATAAATAGATATTTACACGTAATTTTCCTTACGGTCCATGCATTAACATGAAGAAAGATTTCAAAATAAATTTTCATGTATATCAAGTGATGTAGCGGAAGTTGAAAAGTTGAAAATTGTTGCATTTCATCATATCATCGACGGGGCGTTACTATCAAAGCTACATTGTTCAAGGTAAGAGTACACTAGTACTTACAAATCTTGAATTCTATTTGCCTACTTTATAGTTGCTACAAACAAATTTATCCTCAAAAGAATATTCAAATTCTAATTTCACAAATTTTATAACCGTTATTTAAGTTTTTGTAGAATCACTACATTGTATAGCTGTTTACAGAACATTCCTACCTTCAAAATTTTGTCTACGTTGTGTCAACACAGAAAGAAAGATATCATTTAGTCTTATATATACACCACAGCTTTTATTAATAAATGAACAAAAAAATCACAAATAAATAAAAAATAAAACTAAAACTAGCAGGATTTAAAGAAATATAAGAAGATTGACGTGACGCAATTATTAGCGTTTCTATTTTAGTCATTTTCAAATCAAATCAAATCGTTTATTGAGGAGTATGAGTACAAATATGTAAACAGCTTTAGCAGTCCTACATATTCCCGCCACAGGTGGGCATAGAATACATATGAAGGAATTTGTGATTTTAATATTAACATTTAAAAAATATTACTTAATCAATCAATTAGATATAAAAAAACAAATACAATTTAACAATATAATTTCAAAATTCATTCATTTGGTTATAGAATCCTAGAAACCAATTGAAAGCTTACCCTCCACACTTGCTATCTGCTGAACGGTCTCATAAATGACACTGCGCGCAGTACAGCTGCCCGCATGCAAGTGCAATTCCCATTTAAGCGTAATTTGAACTAATTAATAGATTAGGCTCGTTACGGAAAATCGCAAATTGTCGGTTGAAATCGTTTTGCGGTTTAATTAATGCATCTCGAATTAGTTTCGATTGTACTGAGCGTTAGGTACTACACCTAAATGCTTTATCTACAGTAATGGCTACATTGAGACTGGAGCGCTCTTTGCAATGTTATTGGTAAAGTCGTAATAGCTGCTTTTATGAATGATAAGAATAAATTTTGTACAAAATGGTCTGTTTCTCGGCTGTACACCAAAAGAGGATAATCAAACAAATGAGTTTTAAATTTAATAGATCTTGTTCTTTTTTTTGCAGATGAAATATTTTTATTTTCAAAATAAAACTTATGTTTATATCTATAAATTACGCTATATACAATTTATACATACTACATACAATAGAAACATCTGTAAATATTATAAAACAAAGCCCCCGTAGCGTCTGTCTGTCTGTTCGCGATGAACTTAAAAAGTACTGGACGGATTTTCTTACAGTTTCCAACAACAGGTAGAGTGATTCAGAGTGATGAAGTTTTTTTTGTAATCATTTAATTACAAATAGCATAAATGTGGCAGTATACAAGTGAAGGTTATAATGTAAATATAATTTTTTTGATCGATACTAAAATTAGGGGGAGACACTGGACACCTTTAACACCACATTTATATACTCTAATGGTTACAATTAGGTTATGGGTGGGGTCGTGAACCAGGAACTATACCATTTAATATGCCATATGCCATAGAATAATAATATGTAACTGAAACTAATCGAATGTTCAACGCGCGACGGAGAAAGTTCCTACAAATACTGCTGGTTTAATAACAAGTTAGTTCAACCCAGTTCAAACGTTAGTTTAACCTTTAAACTGCCGATAACTATCGAGCTCTTGCAATTGAAGATTCCCATATTTTAATTAATATTACTCGAGTTATGAATACTTGCGGGTTACTTAAACTTTAGACAGGTTTTACAAACCAGTATTTATTTAGATAATGAATGAAACTAAATATATCATTGAATATCTTAAAACTAATCATAATAACATCATAACCTGAACAATCTCCAGGAAATCCGTTCCGTCCAGTATGGTACCACGAACACTGGCCGTATTTACGCGCTCAATAGCAATCTTAATTCTCTGTGTGGGATGTGAGCCAGCTCTTTTGTTACCAGCTGCGTCGTTGAAACTTGGGGCAAATTTATTGAAAAAAATTAGCTTTCTGACTCCAGGAGCAAAGATTTCAAAGCCAAGCGCTCAAAAACAAACGCTTAAGCACTGATAAATGGAACATATTTGCACTCCTGGGCTTGTTCTGGAGCCTCCGCTGCGGCTCCAGCCCTCGACATTGCCGAGGCGAGAAAGTGATGCCGTATCGAACGTATATTATCTCGATTACGAGAGAATGATTTGATTTTTAGGTTGTGAGATCTGAAGTGAAATATTTTTTTTTATATCAAGTATTACTTTTTCAACTACATTTATGAGAATTTATCTTATCAGAAATTTTCAAACAGTTTTATCAGAGAATAGACAACATTCTGACATTAAAAACACGTAATTTTTTACGATACAGTAAACTGAAAAAATGTATGAAAATATTCAGGTATTTAATGATCTTCATTTTACCATTGCTCTTTCAACATTGACATCTGGCGGGAATTTAATGATCTGACAATGGCATTCTAATTTCAAAATCTATAGTTCGCGTATACATATTTAAAATTGGAATAGTAAAATATTGGTTTCGACTCTCATCAAAATAAGATGCTACATTACTCGAAAAAAAGAAATGAAATCGTCACATACATTTTGTTTCGGTGTTTAAAAAAATACAGCCACCGCTGCGGGGCTGTGTTTGTTAAAATAGAAGTGCAGCAAAACTGTCTGCTTCTCTAAATATACTTTCTACAATTCTGCTCTCCAGAGTTTATAAGCTCGTCGGCGAGCGACCAAAATTGAATTCCTCCAGACGTCACTTTACGATGCACGTGCGCTCATATCTTTATGATACACCCAAGCGTCGTTTCTTACTTGATCGTGAATTCGGCCTTTCTAGTTCAATTTTACCGGACTTTGTAGGAAAGAGTCAATTAAACTGACGTAAACTCCACGTCAATCTATTCCATCTTAGTACTATTTCCAAAATAATTTAACTACTTCTTGTGTGCAACAGTGACGATAATTGCATGTATTAGGATAGTAGCAGCTATTCCTGTCTATATTCAAAAATAAGTAACAATATAGCAGTATAGTAGGTTACGATTCTGGCCTCTCACACGGGGGGGGCTGGGGTTCGAATCCTTGGCAAGCGGCTTTGATTTTTCAGTGTTGTGCGTCTTAGAAAGTAAATATCATTAACATTGACGGTGAAGGAAAACATCAGGAGGGAAGCTTCAGCCGCGAGGGTTCTCCCCATTGTTCCCAAAGGTGTGTGTAGTCTACCAATCGGTAAGTGGCCAGCTTGTCGAATTTTATTTTGTCGAGCCCTTTTTATTCTATAAGAAGTTAATTATTTTAAACATTTAAATTCCTGTTTTCATTTTTAAGGCAGGTACGACTTTCTGCTTGCTTGAATCTATTGATATTTCACCTTTTTTGTTTGTTAATTTTATATAGATACTATTGAGCCCAGACTTTGTCTTGCTCTAAAAAACTGCAACACAGTCTTTGCAGGACATATACCTGATTCTACTACATCCAAGCCAAATATCAGTTTTGTGCTAGGTGCAGTGCCACCTACCGGGTCTAATTGTAAATTTGAACTACTCTCGAATTCACTATCTTCAAAATTCGTCCAACAATTTAGGAGGAGTTCAGCGACGTACACACGGACAGAAGAGCGGGAAGAAAGATGGGACGTGTGCTAATTAACACATTGGCTTCAAAGAAACTTAGCAACAAATCCGCGTATCAAGTGTGCGGGCACGTACAGCATTCCGGTGTCACGTCATTATATTCCGGATGTATCGCCGACTGTACAAACTTTCCCAGCTCTACTACGAAGTTAAACTGTTTTTAAAGAGAAGTTTTAACGATAGCTGTAATTGCTAACTAAAGTTTGAAGGAAACTTCACTTGTTCACGTTTTCGGCGTTAAGTTCAGTTATCAATTCTAATAACGCTTAATCTATCGTCAATATAAGGAGGAACTATTTAATAACTTGGAAGCGTAAGAGGCTAATTGTTCTGTTCGGGTTAATTTTCATTTATTTTCAGAATTAGCTGATCTTTGAATACGAATGTCGTGAAAAAGCATATATATTTTAAAGTTACTAAAAAAAGGTTGCATGTTTTAAAGTAAGCAGTTCAAAATACACTTATCGCTTGAGATATTCGAAGTTAGTATGTGATTTTACATTGATTACGAGTATTTTTGGTTAAAAAATGCTATTTCATGCGTGAAACGTAAGAATTCACATGGAATCAAGATTAAGTTGTGAAGCTAATAGGTAATGTCGAGCATTACCTAAGGTTTGTTATGTAATTCATCAACAATAAATGACTAAAAAACAATATACCACTGAAATAGAAACGGGTGAAACTTGGAGTTATACTGAATTGAACGCAAAATAAAACCATTCGATTTTGGATTTGCTGGTAAATTCATTTCTGTCAAAAATAAATCAATTCAGAACTTTTTCTATATCTGAAGTTGTTTAAAAAATGTTTTCAGTTGTTTTATTGATGGAAAAAGGACAGGTCCTATACAAAGAATATAAAGGGACCAAGATGGATATTAATTGAGTTGTTCAAAGCGAAATTTGCTAATATCTCCGAAACTTGCAAACTTATTCGCGACAAAGCCAAGCATCGCTTGTGCCGGCACGCGTCCCGTTCTGTTCTCGTAATAAATTCCACCCAAATCGCTAATGACTCCAACTTTCCTCCATATTAAGAAGATGCATGATTTTATAACGAGATAATGCAAGGATAAGAGGCGTAACTCATGTCATATCATACAAGTTTCGGATATTAACTTGATGATATTTTAACGTGGTATAATCCTTGATACAGATTTTAAGAACCTTAAGAATAACGTTTTTTTTAATAAGGAGAGTTGCAATAGAGTAAACACTCTACTTAATGTTAAGTCACAGTCGTAGTGGTTCCATGGATATCCAAATACAATCTCGAACAGAAATCAAGTCCTGTCTGAGTTGATCAATTGCGTTGCTCCTATTGAGGACTGAAGTGGTTGCTTCGCTTGTCACTTCATAAAACATCTCTCCAACAAATAAACCACAACCTCAGAAAGGACTACAGTCTTGTTTGATGAGATACTGTGGTAGTTGTTACTCAAGACCCGACCCATGAAGGGTTTTATTACCTAAATTTGGTCATGGCTTACAGTTTTTGGCCTAATTTCTATACTTATCTTAAAAAGATTTCTTATAAAACAGGTCGTTGCTCTCTTGTAAAATGTAACAATAGCCTGTTATTTAACTTTTAGCTCGAGAAAAATTCGGTTTGAGGCGCGTGGAAATATGAGTGAAAACTTCGCCAAACTAAGTTAATAAAAGCGCTCTGTTCAAAAGAAAGTTTTTTATAAAGACGCACATGAAACATTATTGCATTTTCTTCTTCCATACGTCTCAGACCGATTTTATCATTATCTAGGATTATTTTGGGGCTTGTTTTATTAATCTTTAATATCTTTGAAGTTTGTTTTAATTATTATGTTGAAACATTTATTTATTAAAATGTTGCTTATACAATGCTTTATAGGGTAACTTGCTATCCTTGCGGCTTCACCTGTTTTTAAATTCGTAATTCGTCTCTCACCGTATCATTTTCATTGAGAAAATCTATTAAAACAGACTTATTTTAACCGGGGAGGTACCACCGGCGTCCTCATAATGAATCGTAAAGCATTACTTGGGTTCTGGTCGGAGAGGCGCGGTTACCGGCTATACTTACACGTGAGGCGATCATCTCAGTCTTCAAGAGTAACAACGCACGACAGACAGACAAAACTTTAGTTAATTTTGACGTTGGACGTAGATGTCTATACGCTGATCCCACTTAACATCAGGTGTTTCGCGTGCTCGTTTGCTACTCTTACCACATAAGAAATATTAAAAAACAAAATACTCCTCGTGTGTAATATGTAAATATAAAGGTGAAACATTTCATTGTTAATTTACTTTATTAAGACACTCGGATCGCACTTGCAGCACAACGGGAGTAATTGAGATAAGAGCTGCTACATCCGAATCTCATTTGCCTGACTTTAAAAGTAGTAGTCGGACCGGGTTGTAATTACTGTACTAATTACTGTGTGTTTTGGTGCCAAGACAGAGATTGAAGGCGATCGTTTACGTCGATGTACCGACGTATTTTTAGCAGGTTAGGTAGGTTTTAAAGGTGGGAGAACTATTGGTCGACCGGGAAGGTACCATCGCTGCCCTCATAATCCTCCGTAAAGCATTACTTTGGTTTCGTTTGGAGAAGTGCGGTTACCAGTTACACTTTGAAGCGAGGTGACCTTCTTGGTCTTCAGGAGGAGCAACATATCGTTCGAGCTCAGACAGGATTACAGTCGTATTTGTGATTGTACGTGGATGTCTATGATTCCAGTGCGTGACTTTCTTACATTTTGTGGGAAAGGTGTGGTTTTCGCCACACTTGTATTTGAAATGATCGGTAGTACCTAGTAGCAACGCATCTGATATCGATTTTAGAATGGGACCGACCCTTCTTCTAAATGAATTTGTTTGCAGTTACCCATTTACTGTGACTACTAATTATAAAAACAATCCTTTGCCACTAGTGGACGCATATCAATCACTATAATTACTGATAATGCTTCAGTAAGCATTACTTCATTGTTAGCTGTAAGTGCGTTGCAATCCATTAGGATGAATAATATTATTAATAAATATTGCTATATACTGTTACAAAGTAAATATTGCTAATAAATACCACATACATTAATTATTATAGTTCAAGTAAGATAGCTATGGCAGAAGAATTATTGTATGTATGTATGTATATTATGTTATTGTATGTATGTGTATTATATTATGTATGAACGTTTTATTTCATATAATGTCTGGGAAGATTATCCATTGCGTCAATCGATTAAACTTCGACACAATAAGTTGCCGCCATCCGGGAACGCAAATGTCCTGGAAAGATAAAAAAGTAAAAAGAAAGGAAGCTTTTAAATCATCCTGTATCAGTACGGGCCATGTGCCCTGCGCGGGGCTTAGGGTCTCGTAAAATGAACATCTCGCTGTTAATCCCTTATTGTAATAGACAAGATACATTTTGCTACGAGTACGTAACGGGCGCTCACCATTAACGCTTTCTAATTGCCGAAATTTCAAACCATGTGTACGGATCGTGGTGACGGTTAATTGTCCCTTCCGTTACATATTAAAATGTACAAATTAGTTACCGATATTTAGAAGCAGTTTTATGGATTGCAGTCACAATTAAACTCCAATCTCCTCCCGTTACATTGTAAAATGTATAAATTCCGTGTTGATATTCGTTTGAAATTAGATAATATTAAAGGGTTTTTATACCGATTTGATATAATTTTTAGATCTAGTAATTGGTAGGCAAAGATCGGTGGCTGAGGAGCTGGGAAGCTCCATCGACGTTGCGTTCGTTTCAGGGCCCTGGTGTTCTCTACAAGTACGGAGGGAAGCCACTCGGGGGTTTTTAGTGGGCCTAAACCCCACATAACTTTCCTTCACTTCTACGATAACGGGTACCTTAAAGTTTCTCCTCGAGACAAAAATAAAGATATAAAATATGAATTAACTTTCTCGATTTTCATAATTACAATTTTCTGAGATCATATTAGGGTGAATAAAGATTACTTAGTTACATCGTGTTCGCATGAATCGAATATGATTGAGTAAGTCTTAATTCGAAATTAAAATAAGTGGTCGGAACAGACACACTGAATCACATAACAGTAAAGCAAAAATCTAATATAGTCTGTTACACGTTCGTTGATAAATAAAATGTCGTTCAATTATTAATGGTACATTTTGATATATTGATAGTAATGGAGAATGCAATCCATTTGATAAGAGGTGATAAGTGATCGTTGTTGCCTGTGGACTAATTAAATTAATTATAACTGATCACAAATTTAATAGGTGTCCTGCTTTAAGTCTGTTACAAGTGCTTTTGAGGACTATCATCTTAGTCCAGTCTTTTGAAAGGTGGTAGAGCCGTTAGAGCTTGCCCAGGGCGGCACCACCGCTACCCTCATAACACTTTCTTACTCTTTCAAAAAAAGTCTCAGAATAGTATTTGTAATTATGCTTCATTCGTAAGGAAGCCGATAACCATACCTTATTACGAAAATGCAGGGCTTGTTCATATTAGCAATGGGTGTGACGGTAGTACCTCCCCAATCAAACTTTAAGTTCTTCTACCTAGTACTCACCTAAGCGAGGTCTAGTGCAATAAGACTGATATTTTACTTAAGCTATACATAAAACCGACAGGAGACATAAACCCAATAAAATTAATTATCTGTTTGTCTGTAAGACAAATTTTAGGAACGACTATTTGTTATGGAAGAACTGGCCGCAGTTTTATTATATGTACGTGTTGAGGTTAAATATTTTTACGAGTTGGTACAAGAGGAAGTGTCACACCCTCATAATCCGTCGTAAAGCAGTCGTTGTGATTCAGTGGGAAAGGTAACATTGCCGGCTACTCTTACAAGTGAGGCGACTATCTCAGTTCTGTTCATTTCGGATAGGACTTTCCTTTTTTTTAATGTTTTACGTGGATGTCACTGGGTTGTAGAGACCATTTAACATCAGGTTCTGCACGCTGATTTCTTATTTTTTCAACATAAAAAGTATGTGTCTATTCCAACGGAACCCGTAACTTAAATCCCGTATAAGCTTAGCTAAATTTTCATAAGACGGCCGTGTTCAAGAGGAAACTTAATGAGAACACCGGAAAACAGATTTGTTTTGAAGAATTCGTGGCAATTTCGGAAACAAATCGCCCATCGTAAATAAGCATTTTATTCCAATGAGAAAAAATTGTTTATCTCGTGTTATAAATAAGGCGCATCTTCGGAATGGTCAGAAGAGTCTTAGGAGCGTAATGACTTAGGAAATATAAAGAAGCGGCTACTACGTTATTTCTTGTCCTATATTTAAAGGTTCTTCCATTTATTTTATATAATTTTACATTAGAATAAACAAACGTCGATTTTAAGTCAATAAATTAATTTAAC
>DWON01006075.1:0-14234 GCA_018251015.1 Phocides pigmalion okeechobee
AGTATAATCGATTAATGCAAGCCGACATTCTAAACAAAAAAAAACATGATCCAAGCTAAATGCTATATCCTGTGAGATATTTTATTCCTTTTTCCCCCGGTCTAGTTTAGATTCAGTCTGGAGAGACGTTATGTAAATATTACTTATCTTCCTATCTAATACGAAGTCTTAGCAGTGATTTGG
Source organism: Phocides pigmalion okeechobee (assembly GCA_018251015.1). NCBI lineage: Eukaryota > Metazoa > Arthropoda > Insecta > Lepidoptera > Hesperiidae > Phocides > Phocides pigmalion. The sequence goes on from DWON01006075.1 coordinate 184, forward strand.
TAGAAAGAAATCCAACATACCTCCTAGAATTAACTATCTTTTTCTTACTTATGTATTATTCATGTCCTTCCCGACTCCCTAAAGTCTAACTTCGAAACAAAACGCGGATTAATATTCAAACGACACGTTGAGGACGCCAATGAAGTTAACCATTCCATCTTGTTTCTACAGAATTAGAGATAACGCCGACGATGCCGCATTAAATAAAGAGATACTTTTATCTTCATTAGAATGAGGGTCATTCGTACATTAACCGGCCAAAACAGAAAACAGTTCCGTTGATATTTATATTAATGCGTACATAAATAGATTTTAATATCTCGTTAACCTAAATTTAAGGAAGAAATTTGTAGACTGTAAAATGTTTATATAAAAATGTCTCGATCGAACTGTATACGAATGCGAAAAACATACTTGAGTAAAAGAAATCACTGTCTATGAAATGAATGAATGGGCTCATCGCTCAGTTTACTAATTTACCATTTTCCGAAGATGCACGATTTCCATCACCACACATTCATTTAGACGCCGATTCGGGATAGATTTGAAATATGGAACGGAAAGTAATTCGCACGGCTTACGAATCGTCAGGCGAAAAAGGGGACAAGAAGGAGAGGGGGTCACGGTCGGCGGGTCAATAAACCCAAGAGGCATCGCGACAAACGAATGAGACGTGAACGTAGCACGCAGAGGCGGTATCGGCAGTCTGGTTGCTACCTTTTGAAATTCAGCAAGGCACACCTACGTACTGTAATTCACAAGGCAACTACCGAAATAGCATTCTGCGAAATGTATCGCTGAATGTGAACCGCATTATTTAAATAGTGGAACTTGAATGTAATATGTGAAATAATAGTTCTCAGCCATGGTCGTTTATTTACGTAAAAACAATGCTCAGATTGTAATTATTTTATTGTTTAGTAAATATGTTACAATAAAGGACTATATAGTATTTCTTGTTACGTAGACGTACCATTTTGAGTTTAGTATCCAAATTATGTGTTGGTGCTCCTATTTCCATTACAAATTTTCAACATAATTATGAAATATTACCGTCCTCTTTTAGACGGAGTATCTATTTCTTAATATCATTAATCATTGCAAAGATGACAGTGTCGCAATCTCGCCAGTTGTACATAATATGTATTTTCATTTGAAAGTGATGATAAAGTAAACATTTAGATGGTAATTAATTAATTGCGACGAACAAATTAAGAGGACTTGTTTCGGTCGCTATTTGCCGTCGTATATTTGACGTCGGTCGACCCTTCATATTCATTAATTCCCTTCTTCAACTGCTCACAATTAAGGCTAGCATGTTTTAATGTTTGACAGTTATAATCATAAAAAAAACATAAGAATATTGAAATTAATGTAATTTCAAATGGATACCTAAACAATTATGCTCTACCACTTTGAGATAAACTACAAAAAATGTAGCCAAATTGAGAAACTCTTCATTTGTAGTTTATTATACGTGTTTTCGTTGTTCAGATCGTTGATCAATTTTGCCAAAAGGAGCCCTAATCTATGAGTATTCCCTATACGTGGCCTCCATTCAAAAACCCGTCTTTTCTATCGGTTTTGAGAGATATGCCAAGCCCACTGCCATTTTGACTTCTTTATCAAATGAGCTATACCAATTACTGGTGTTCTTTGACGTATATATTAGTTACGATCATTTTCAAGTACAGATTAAAAATAAACTCAATATTTTTTTAAAATGACATGACTAAAAAAGTTAACTGTGATATAAATTAGAACAAACGCCAAAACACAGATTTCAACCATACAGTCTCCTACATAATAACCAACATGAATGTGTCTTGTTAATAAAACACATAAATTAAAAAATCAACAACAAATTCATAGAACGAGTTTCTATTTACACTCCGCCGTCACAAAACCTAAGGCTTCCAACGCGTACATAGTAAAAAAGTTGCAGTCTGCAATTACGATGGCCCTCCAACGTTGTCACTTGAAACTGAACTACAGTTCTGCGTACACAACTTGGACATTAATTAAAGGCATATAAAAGTGGTGTTACTTCATCGAATAGGTGAGGGCTCGTGCACTCTGCTTTCTACTCTGCACTCGTTCTTTACACTTGGTTTAGATCAACAACTTTCAAAGGTTTTCTGTCGTCATTCATAATGACTGGTTCTGTACATTTTGTTCAATTTAATATATTCATAGCATTATCACTTTTTCGCTTTACATAGGTTATGAAATTTAAATAGGCACCTAAATATTTTCGGGTAAAAAGTAGACAAGATAGTAGAACCTAAACAGTTCGAACGAGAAAATACTACAGCTATAAACATTTGTAGCCTGAAGCAATTCTTGTGAAAAGTATGCTTGTCTGTTCCTTTACATATACGACCATGTTATTAGGAGCAGTGAACATATAAGAGCGCCTTACGACTTATAAGATGTAAGGCTCTTGTTCTACATACATTTGTATATGTACGTATGTACTTCTCGTTCTCTTATTCTACTGTTATTGATATCCAAAGGTCATAGTTACCACGTACCATTAGGTAGACAGCGTACTTGTTTGCTACTTCCACATCATTTGCATCAGCTCTTTCAACAGTAACATTAACCCTATAACACTTTAAATATGACAAGAAATCCAAAAACTAATTGAGGCGTATCATACATAAAAAACTTTTAAGTGCTTAAAATTACAAACGGATACTTAAAGTATGGGCTTAAAATCATTGTATTGTAGCTTGGTAAAGCACTACATTTGGCATATACAAACAAACATTATTTTTGTAACATAAGTATAATTGTAAATAAAACAAATATTACACGATTACGGCGTTACTATCGTTGTTACATACACATTTCTACTATTGAATAAATAAATGTTGTAATGGGTAATTACCAGATGCTCTCCGTTAACAATCGATTAAAACATTATTATTAATGGGTCTATTCTGAGTAACGACTTGTTTCCGCCGCCATATCTTCGGTTTGATGATACAACAACAAGGCAGAAAGAAATAAATACCAACTGCGACGCACTTCCACAAATCAATTTGCGAAAACGTATTTTGTAAATTACACACTTTGGCATAGAAATACACATAAACTTGTCTGTTTTTAATTGTCCTATTAGAATTTGAGTGCTTAAATTAGTAATGGACAAATAATAATCAACAGAACATTTTGTTAACATTTACTTTATTTTATAAGACAAGTAGCAGATCAAAATCGTGAAATGAAAAACCATTGAAAGGTCCTAGGAGGCTGCAAGTATCGAATTATGTATATATATAGTTTGTATGTGATTAACCTAAAAATATATAACAATAACATTAAAAAATACATGGAGGTCGGAAAATTTAGAAAAAAACGGGTATCTTAATCTAGCCCCCTAGCAGGGTTAATTATAAATGAAATCAACCCGGTGACCTCATATGAACATAAAATACAAAAATCGGTGAAGCAGACAATTACCAAAACATGTCATCAGGAATTTAACACATAACATTTCAAAACAATATTTCTAATAAATAGATACAATGTAAGTGGGAGTCACATTTTCTACTCTTAACTATTCCACCCATGCCAAGTCACAATGTTTACAGTCTCAACTTTAGTGAAGTAGTAAACACGTGGCTATCAGACCACTAAGAGTTTTATTTATACACGTAATGTTGTCATCTAAAAGCAAATTTATTTCGTTTAAGTCACGAACGGCAGATTTATGTAGTGACTAATGTTTAAGGTGGCATCATCACATCTCGATTAAAACTTATGCATATCGATGCATGCATGCGTACTATGCATGTAGAATAGCTTCTTGGTCTGATGATTAGCGATTGTGACAGCTAAGCCGGTGGTTACGGCTTCGATTCCAACCCAGGATATACGTTCATTAAAAATACGTAAACAAATATGAAATCAACTCAAATATGCTTTACTATACACCACAAAGAATACACAAGAGTAGAAAATAGAACAAAACAAATATAGCAGTGGTGACCAAAAGGCGGTCTTATCGCTACAGCAGCGATCTCTTCCAGTCGACCTTTATACACGTAAGTAGGTACTTATTTTATAAACATCTGAGCATCATTTCCCACTATCTAACCGTCTGTCCCCACCGCGCACTCGATACATACAGTGGTACCTCATGAAGATGGACCTCATACACGAATAGATACGAAACTAGTAAAACTATTCCAAACATAAGCTGTAATATCTGTAAAATATGTATACAGATAACTATAACATCAAATCCCAATAACGTTAAGAACTACTGGACATATTCCAGAAATATGCAAAAAAAATACTTTTTAAGTAAAAAAATACTCGCAATGCAGTAAATGCAAGTAAACCTACCTACTACGCGCTGCCATATAATGTCAAAGACGGAAAGTCCGTGAGGAAATTTGAGCACCGTCTCAGCGCATGAAATTGAGAAGGCTTTGGCAAACATATTCGTGACTTTTGCCAAACGAATCGATACGAGAAATGAACTTGCCACTGGTCATAACTGTCAGAAGATATATAACTTTCTAAGGGTCACGAACATCTAAGTAATATAATAACCATATATACCATTGCATAGTTCAGGAATATTTTCCAGGATAATATTAAGAAGTGTAAAACAACACTCACCCGAAAATTCTTATTAACAGTACAAATAACTGAACTGTTCTATCCCTTCTTATTTCTTATTGTATGTATTAGGTATATGTAACGTGACTAACAGGACTATATATCAACATACAGTCGAAGACTGCTGAACCTAGAATGTTAAAAAAAATCCCTGAGAGGTTATTCATATAGTGCTACTGAGTAATAAGAATTTTGGAAATTTCTCTCGTAAAAGGCTAAAATAGGGGTTGAAAAAAATGCCAACTTTTCGCCAACAAAAACGCGGGCGAAACCTATTGCTTAAACAAACCGTTGGCGATACAATATGCTTTCTGTTAACTCTTTACGTTTTATTCCATGTGTTTTTATTAAATTTTTGCTGTACATAGCCCACTTTTTATATAAACGTTACTGGAGAAACGTTATTTAGGATGCTGCAAACCAGTTCTTTTAAATACCATCACGATACGACCTTACATGTCTTATAATTAAACCTAAATACTGGGCTATTATGAGGTTCATTAAGTTTTTATGGGTTTAGTGAAATATTTTTAAATAATTAAGTTGGCTCACGGATTACAATAATTTAACGAATAAAATTGGCTCACGTGTTTCATGTTTATTTGTATTTTTTAATACCTAAAACCTAAGGCTATCGACATACCCTCCATAATTAATTGACAATACACTTTGCAAGTAGCCGGTATCACTCCACGGTAATTGATTAATAGCTCTCATATTCATAAAATAATTTATAGCGAAACAAGTTAACGGAAAAAATAAACCCAGTTTTATTATAAATTTATTTAACTTAAGTACAGGGACCAACGTATTCAGCTAGTACATTCATTATTTATCGTCATACATGAAGATGACGCTATTCAGCCTCACACTAGGATACCCTATAATGTGGGTGCTTTAGAGACAAACTAAGGTGAGTACATAAATACCCAGATCTACAACAGAATCCTAAATTCATAATTTAGATATCTACCTAATGCTCTACGTGTTAAACCGGTTATGTCAAGACAAATTAAAACAAACGCATTCTTTATTTATAGCGATCAGCTAGATTTTCGAAGTCGGCCAGAAAGTCAAGAAGATGCCACATCTGCTCTATTCGACAGAGTTGGACAATCTTAGCCTCACAAGAAGCTAACAACGTACCACATAATGCAGGGAATTATGATAACCCACGCAGAGGGTTAAATTATTTATATTATTTTTAATTTCTGCACAATTAAAATAATTTTACGAAAGCTTAGCCGAATTTACGAGAAAACCTGTCACCAGATGTCGACAGCCGGCGGAGAGACAAAAATAGACTGTCACCTCGAAATATTAATAAATATCCCGCTATTTACAACTGCGCGAATGTACAACCGCATCACCCGAATAAATTTGTCACGTAAAAACTAGCACCTACGTCTTATTACTTGAAACAGAATTTCTTGACATCTTCAAATTTACTTTAAATTGCTACACGTAGAAGACAAAGTCAATTACACGCATGAAGTGATAAAGTGATAGGTGTATCGCGGGTATGATATGTAAAAAGTTACGAGTACGTACGAGTCAGAAATGGAGTCCCGTCTGACGTCGATTACATATGCAATGCTGCTCCTGAGTGCTAAGATGGTTGATCGCTTCTTAGATAAGTGACCGGAACATCACACTAAGCGCAAGGATTACTTTAAGCAAGAAATTGGTATATCTGTGGTACCTCCCCAGTCGAACTCTATAGACTCCACCTGCTAGCTGTATTTCGTTAACAAACAGCACAAGTTCATGCACTCATATCAATATCTAAATGTATTGTTATCTTTTATGTTACGTTTTAGTTACGCGCTCAATCGCGGGTAACTTTTCATTCACAATGCAATAAAACATTGCAGCATCCATTTACGTTATAAGTTAAAGTCGGTCGGCTATTGTCTGTCAATGAAAACATAAAAAAGGCAGAGCTTTTAAAACAGGCGACGTCAAAGCGCTTTGATACCATTGCATAACCGTAGGACGTTTACGACTACACGTAGAGCCTTACAATTTTGTAGCCTTTAGAGAGAAGTAACCCGGATCTTGTAGATTTAGGTTGCATACACATTTTTAACTCCTTAGCTATACGTAATAACTATCAAAAGAGCATACAGCGTTCTGTGACAAACTCAAAATAAAAATAGAATCCCACCTGAAGTCAATTACATATCCACATTATAACTTTCCCAGTTCTAGAAAACTAAAAATAAAACATCATAGCATGCCCCACACCATACCACACAATTTATTCTAGAGCGCCAAAGGGAAGGATAAAATCAATAGAATTAATTTTGAATATATTTTTATTAAGAATCAAATTTAATTTCAAATTAAATCAATCCATTCCAAAAATTAAGAGCTTCCTAAAAAGTAAGCGGAAAGTAAGCCCTGTTTCAAAATATTGGAGCAAATTTTATATTAAACCTGTCGTTATTATCATAGGACTATTGACTTTTGAATAACTGGACAAATTGAACGATAAACAGTCGAACTCTATTTTATATATAATAATTTTTTTGCTACAATTAATTAATATTTACGAATATCCAAAAAAATTGAAAACTTAAAACTCTTACGTACACAATTTTGAAAGATGGCGAAACTGTACTGGCGAACAATTGTAATAACAATATGTTTTTCTATAGCATTCTTAAATACATATTAACCGTAAAGTCACATTTGATAACACATCTTTTCTTTAAATAGTTTTAAAAAAATAAATTTGTGTACAAATTTAATATTTATTTGCAATTTAATTTAGACAACATTTAGATAATTGACAATAATGAAAATCTTAAAACTGATTAGGCTTATAATTAGTTTCAAGATTTTCGTTACTGTTAATTATATAAATGTTGTCTAAATGAAATTGTTACGAAGATTTGAAAGGTAGTAAAAGCTGTGTAGTTTCAACGTATCATCACAACAACCTTGTCTAAATGTGAAGAAATTCTTACGTTTCGATAAAAAAGTATGGTTGGCGTCCAAGATCACACTTGACACGCTTGATCTCAATAATTAAACTCAATCCACCTCACTCTTCAAGAGTAGCTGTATATTTGAGATTGACTTCAGATGGGACTCCTCTTCTATTCAGTTTATTATAGGTATGCATAGGCGGCAGAAATCACTTACTATCAGGTGGAATGCCTGCTTATTTTCTAGGTGCAGGTACATTTTTCTATCTTCAAAAATCTTTGTTTCAAAATCCGTGTCAACGGGATAAAGCATTGCACAATATCCAGGTTAGGAGAGCAAGCGTGGATTTTGCCTGTTGTCCCCACAATAAGACTCATTGGTGCTGGCAGCACTACGCTCGCTTAATGGCTTTGGCCTAAAGTCAAATTGGTTCACTATGCGAGGCCAAGGGCAACTATTGCCAATGCTGCTATTCCATATTAACACAGATTTTATTTTACTTTAAAAACTCCAAGCCTATACGTCAGTAACAGTATTCGTGTGAAAAATTATCTTTTATAACTAAAATAATTATAATTATAAATAAAGAAATTATTTTTTATAACTAAAATAATAACGATTGTCGAAAAACTTATTCTTTTATTACTGCAGGTCACAACAAATGCGATAAAATAAACTCTTCACAGCTCAAGTCCAATTAATTAATTCAGAATATCTAATGCAATATTTCACGTCATCTGGAATACATTTTATCATATATATCTGGTTCGGAGAAAGAAACATTTGTTGAATTTTATTTTTATGGCATACAGGCAATCGTTACTCTTTTCGAAAAATGTCGAGAAGAAATTTTCCGAGAATAACAAATCACGCCGTCGGTACAAGTATTGAGCTTGAATCTACTCTTTCCACGGCCAATAGGAATAGGAAGATTTTTGATTGTACCCTCATGTGCATATATACATATACATGTAGTCATCAGTACGCGATCTATGCATGCATGAATGCGTATTAGTATGCATGTATATATGTATATTTCTGCGGTACGCTCTGTAGGCTAAACGCTTTGATAGACGAATAATTATACAAGTTACACAAATTATCCAAACATGCCTATAATAAAAAAAAACTATTTTAATACAAAACCTATGAGCTTTGTTCATATTATTTATGAGCTTCAATAGCCAAATCTATAAATTGGTGACAAATTAATAATTCGCTGAAATCGTTACACTCGTATATATACATATAGTTCAACCGGAAAATAGTTTATGACGAATGTAATTAAAATAAACGTACATATACAAATAAAATGAGGACCTAATATCTCTGTAATCACTTTGTTCTCAATATATTTCGGGTGGTTTTTGCCATAGAGGCCCGGGCGAGTGGAATGACCCATCTACATTATCAGCCTTGTACTCAGTTATTTGACCACACTATTTTGCTTTATGACATTAATTTCGTGTTCTGGTGTGAAATATTTGGCAAGAATATCGATGGCCCAACTATAGTTCGACTGAGAAGGTATCACCGCAGTCATAATCCATTGTTAAGCAAATCTTGTGTTTCAGTTAGACAAGTCCGGTTGCTAGACATAAGGGAGGCGACCATCTTAGGTCAAGGAGTGCAACACATCTACGTATAAGCTCAAATGGGAGTTCATTCTACTGAATATTTTATATCGATGTCCTTCAGTTGCATCGACTTATCATCAGATAACTGACATGCTCGTTGGCTACTTTTCTCACATAAAAAAGAAAACTTAATAACGTGCATCCGTCAAGCCTCAAGCATAGAAATACATGACATGCTGCATGAGCGTGCTATAGCACGCTATAGGGGCTATAGCCCCAGTCTACCAAATTATTAATCGGTAATTGCCACTCATTGTATTGCAACCTACAACAATAAAAATATATCTTCATGCCATTGCATTTGTAAGTATTTCCGTTGTATACTTAGAGTTCGTACAAGTGAATAATTTAATGTTTTAAGGCTTCCAGCTTACAACTAGAGCAACAGACACTTGATAAACATAAAATAGTTGACTAGGTTTATTGGTATGTAATAATGCGATTACTACTACATGACTACTAAATAGAATACTCAATAAAATGCATAAGCATAATTAAAGAAACATGTAACATTTAGGTATAATAAACTTTTTTGTAAAATCAATGTAATTATAACAAAAAATAATGTAACTGATATTAGTTGAAGATTTAGCGTAAACATAATCATGATCGCTTTATAGTTTTTTTTATTATAATTAAGTATCAGACGCGCATACAGTCCGCCTGTTTTTAAAAGGTAACTATCATCTGTAACAAAATGGTTAGAAATCAATAGTTGTCCTATCAATCAATCACAGCTGTATTGTTATTCCTGAGGATTACGTTGGTCGCCTCATAGATAATTGAACCGGTAACAACATCTATTAAAAAGTGTGAATATTTTTCCGCTTGAAAATGACGTAGCTGTTGTCCTCGAACAGACCAGCTCTAAAGGATACCACAATGAATAGTGCTAGTTCCTCTGCACTGACAATACATGAACATGTAACATTGTATATAAATGCAAATAGATGCTTATATAGCATAGAAAGTGCAAATTTGGTTTAACTTTACGCGTTATTACTAAATAACAAGGTCTATATATTTACATTAAATATTTTTTGCCTCTACTCTTCTTGGATGTAAGAATATTGCAGTGAAACATATACGCTTCAAAGAGACCAATTAAAATTTGACAGACGTTATCTACCGGCCATTATTCTTGTCACTATCTGGATATGAATAGACCATTGTGGACTGAAATCGCTTGTATACTATAATCAAATTATTTATTTATCAATTATATACCCATTAACCAAGCAATAAAGTACAAGTTTGAATGTACCAATATAACTTAAGTGTGAATTATATACAGCCTGTTCGTGCGTTCCAAATACACTACTTTGGCTTCATGACACAAATTGTTTCACACAAACCACTATAGTACGTCTTCGTTTATTTGTAGTCGCTTCGACAATAACAACATACCATACAATCTCGACCAATAAATGTTACATCATAATTAAACAACATAAAGAATATTAACACTTTCCTGCGGCTACAACACTGCTGTGTAATTCTGGGTGCGACGCGCTTGCGGCTCCTACACACCTATGTTGTACGGAAAAATTTGTATGGATTACGGGCGAACAAAAGTGCTGTTTATACGTCGGCGCTACAAGACTGTGCGCGGACATGAGGTCTGGGTATTCGTAGATGATACACAGATGCTAAAAATACAATATTTAAGTAATTTGTCGGCGTATCTTAAGTCTAATCATATAAGCTCCAGTTTAAGTGTTAAAACGGAATGCCAAATAATACAATTTGCGTCGCCCCGCATCTGAACATTACGATTCATGAAACTGTTCTTTATTCGTATATTTATACCAAACAATATGAACAGATACAAAATTCTAATGCATACCAAACGACTAGTAAAGCTGCACGTAAGTCTAGTACGAATCTAGCTTTAGCCGCATCGATACATATATAGATATCATTTGAGCAGTGTCCCAATATATGATTTATTTTTACCCATGCATACGTATGATATGTAATTAATCATATTATTATTAACGCTAAGTCCACATCTAACACCTTATTAGTGTCAGATTTATTAATGACTTCACTGTCACAACCCGTGTCTTTAATTGGCAGCCGTCGATGGTCATAGTCTTTATGTTTTAAGAACTCATAAGCTTTATAAAAATAAAACATAAAGAGGCAAATATTTTTAAAATAAAATAATAATGATAAAAAAAATATTTCCTGTCGCACCTACGTGTAATTTTTTTAAGATTAAACTTTATGTGCACGAATTTCAGATTGGACGTTCATAATTAAAAAATCAAAAATCATAAAAGCCCTATCAAAAGTTTTGATTATTTTATCATAATACCATAACATAAGTCATAACATATCAAATATCTGTCAATACTCACTAATCTTCGAAACCGCTAATACGATGTTGACAAATCTTTCAAATATATACATAGAGAAAATAAAGTATTTTATGTAATAAGATGCTAAATCAACCATACAAGGTCGAGTCAGTGTCCCGTGCTTATTTTATATAATCATATCACAAATTTCATATGTATATATGAAATATATTGATTTATATATAACATATTAATTTTACGAGATCTGCGGGGCGAATGCCAGTCAAGCAGAGATCAATTTTAAGTTAAGTAGTTCAAGTTCTACAACTTTACAAAAATTGCATGATTAATTTAAGTTACTTCTGGGTCCGAGTATTTGTGTATTTCTTTCGTATGTTTCCACCGTCCCCATGACACAGGAAATCCTAATGTAAGACGATGAGTGCAGCATGCGTAATTAATCCATAATTAATTTATCGGAACTGTTATTAGTAAGATAAGATCGATCACTCCACCCGATAAGTTCAAGCAAAGAGAAGTTTGAGGAAAGGAAAGTTGAGAAAAGAGAAGACGTTTGAGAAGACGTAAGACAGATGTTTCCCGTAACTGCTGGAGCTATCGCAAGAAAATTGAAAAGCTTCTAGGAAAGTTACTAATGAAGTTTCTTCGCACACGAGAAACTAGGTAAAACTATTAATACTTTAAAGAACCTTTTGTACGACTTCGGAGACATTACCGCCATACTTTTTTCTGCCTTTTTATTTTAAAAGAGTAGCAAAGATAATAAGTAGTCGCTGTATCCCTTGAATATCCACAATCAAACTCAAACAAAACCATGAACCGTCTGAGGACATGCGTTACTACTTCTATAGAATAAGATTGTCGCTTCGCTTTTATGTCGACCCGGCAATCGTCACTTTTCCAACTGATACACAAGAAAATGCTTTACGGTGGATCATGAAAGCTGCTGAGGGAACTCCCGGCTCGAACAATAGTTCTCTCTGTCTTATATCAGCCGTCAAACGCTTATTTGTTAAGGTTTGAATGATATGGTATGGTATGATATGGTAAAGGAAGTCCTACGACTTTTCTCAAGGAATTCGCATTTGTAACTGACCTGAGGTAGGACATCAACCCTATTTAAAGCTTACTATAGATGATATTGGGCGCCAGTGACGATTTACTCTCAGTGGGTCCATTTTCTTTTGATATTTCCATAGTACAGAAACAGCACAAGTATGTTAAATATTATATCAACTTCGTTGAATATTTCAGGGATTGAAACTAGCAAAGGTATAGATGTAATATATACATACATACCATGGCGGTGTAGAGTAAACTAGTTTGAACAGCGGAACTATGAGAATGATGTACGAGTATTTTAAACTGCACTGAACAAAAGTGCTGGTACACTAAAGTTAGGATTTTTGCGTTTTTATAAATTTTTTTTGCTTTTTGGAAGCACGGGTAAATTTCGTACTCGTTAACCAAGTCCTTGAAGCGATGTAAAAACTTATGTTGGTTAACATTATGGTGGCAGACTTTTTAAACTATTTTTGTCTCCTTTCACCATCATATTTGATGCTTTGATTTCGATTTTTCTCTTATCTCTGTCTGTTACATTGTATACACAACCATTACAACCGTAGTCTACTTTTATTTGTAAATTTTATTTATCACGCGTTGAGAGTAAAATAGACTCAAATGGCAAACGGCATCACGCCATATACTCAATTTGCATTCTCTCCGTTACTACTTCAAATAAAAGTCTTAATTAATATTCTGTACATAACTATTTTTTTAATGTGAGACAAGCACCAAACGAGCATGCAAACCACCTAATGTTAATTAGTCGCAGCCCATTGTTCACGTACAACCAAAAACACGACCTCCTATCGAAAACGAAATCCTATCTGAGCTCAAAAGCAGATACGTTTCTACTCCTGAGGACTAAGTTGGTAGCCTCGCTTCAAAGCGTAGCCGGCAACCGCAACTCTTCAACCGAAACACGAGTAACGCTTTTCAGCGAATTATGAGGGCGGCAGTGGTACCTCCCCGATCGAACTACAGTTCTCCCAACTTGACATAACTATTATTGTAACAAGAGTAACATATTTATTTATTTTAATATCCAAATCCTACCCGATCTATTTTAGTGCATATTTTATTACGTTTAACTATAATTTAGATTTTACATCTGCTGGCCGACCTGTGACGGACACATTTTTTATTGTTGTACAATATTTATATTTGCTAATAGATGTATTGCATCAAAATAATCGCAAAGTCAAGAAGTAATATGTAACATCTTCATACTCCTGGCGTTCCTAATTCAGTTAGCACATTCGATTTTACCGCGAGATTGCCAGATGTGTAATCTTCCATTTCAAGCATTTACGAAGCGGTATCACATGTGGCTTTATGGTTTTATTACATAATATACCAATGCATTCAAGACTAATATACCTTTTTTAATATACTTTTTTATTTAAAGGTGGTAGAGCCGATAGAGCTCGCCCGGGGCGGCACCACCGCCACCCTC
>DWON01006076.1:0-14234 GCA_018251015.1 Phocides pigmalion okeechobee
AATAATTTCATAGTAGTAAGTAGTAGTAGTTCCTAAAACTTATCATTTATATTGACTAAGGCAACAAAACAATTTTTACAGGTTAAAAATTATGTAAAGGGGGCATACAAAATTTTTGAAATGTTAAAGTGGGGCATGGGCTAAAAAAAATTGGGAAGCACTGGTCTAGAGTCTACTCTAGCATTTAGGTTCAATAGATATTGATGCAGATTTGGAAAGTTCACTTAGTGACCAGCTTTTCTCTAAGATGATTTCAAATTTCGACAAGGTTCTAATATAACTACCTGCACATTTTGTCTGAGACTGGCTATTAAATGTGCTTTCCGATGCACAGTTTTGTGTATTAATTTTTCCATCAACTGACCATATCTGGTTTATAAGCGTTAATATAGAATCCAGCCATCAAACATATAATATTGCTAAGTGCATGTGCATTTCTAGGGCTAAAACTATTATTAAAAAATAAGTTAGTTATACAGATCCCTGATATTGCTTTAGGGTCATTGTAAATGTACTAACTACTAATTAAATGTACTAATGCATTGACAACGTTACTGCCCGAAAATATGGCAATTGCAAAATGCACATGAAGTTATAGGATTGAAGCTATTAGTAAGACATAAGTCGGGTATAGAGATAGGTCAGGTATGTTTTAGGTTAACCATAAGTACACTGGCCTAAAAAAACTTAAAATCGCTAAAGGCATGCACAATTTAAAGCTGTTAACAAGTAATATGTCAGCTATAGTGATAGGTCAGGTTTTACTTTAGGGTTGGTAAGCATACTGCCCTAAAATATGGCAATAGCAGAATGCACATGCAATTAGGGTTGAAGCTGTTAACAATAAGTCAGCTATAGTGATAGGTCAGGATTGCTTTAGGGCGACGATAAGTGCACTTCCCTAAAATATGGAAACGGCAAAATGAGTATGTAATTATAGGGTTCAAGTTATTAGTAAGAAATAAGGTTTTATTTTAGGGTGACCATGATTGTGGTTTATAATTTCTATTTACATAATTAAGTCCATGACAGCCTGTACTTTGAAATTATACTGTGTAAGTTTTACATTTACCGAGGTAAGTTTTACATTTACTTAAATTACCGAGGGGAAGGGCCGAAGTGATCACTTACTTATGACATCACATAAGTATATTCCTTATGTGATGTGATAAGTAAGTGATTTATTTATTCAGGTTTATTTTCTAAAATAGATGGCGCTCTATACAATTGTGAATGTAATAAATTATATGATACAGCGGCGCGCCCAACTCTGATCAGTTTTCCCAAATGCGCAAAAGAAGTATAATTTGAAAAAAAGATTGTCGTAATTGTCTTTTTTTTATCAAAAAGTTATGGTTTTCCTACGCAGCGATGGTTTATCGTGTGCGGCGCCTCACGCGATCCCCCTGTCGCGCGGTGAATGCACTCTGCACGGCTCATCCATAATAAAATTTACACCAATGGCTCTGTAACCTGTATTCTACATTTCCTATACAAGTTTTTAAAGTTTTTTTACATAATAACATAATAGGATATAAGTCCAGTGAACTGTCTTGAGGAGTATCAACGCATCTTTGATTTCCGGGTGGATTTCCGTTTTTCTAAGATTGGTCACAAGTATCCAGTAAGCACTTATCATCAGATAGACTGCATGCTCGTCCGCAACTTCAATTTTAAATAAAAACTAGCGACCCGGCCCAGCTTCGCTCGGGTTATAAAGTTTATATTTACTTAAGATTATTTTTCTTTCATACATGCATCCAGTCATTACCTAGTTACAAAAACTAACAATTATAAACATCTATTTCGTACGTATTTCGATTTAAATTCTGGCCCAATTAACAAAAAACTTAACTTATTATGCTCCAAAACCTTCCTCAGGAATCACTCTACCTGTTGTTGAAAACTGTGAGAAAATCCGTACAGTACTTTTTGAGTTTATCATGAACAGACAGACGCGACGGGGGACTTTGTTTTATTATATTTAGAGAAGAGAAGACATGTACCACAACATATAATATATATATTTAGTTAACCTTCCGACTAAGCCTTAAGCCCTTTAAGTGTTAGAAGTGGTTTACCGCAATAATCCAACCCTGCTGTTGCACAACACCTGACTCTGTTTTCCTGACCTTTATATAGGCTTCCTACATAGACAAAGGAACCAAGTAGACTGCTAACTCGTATTATTTCAAGTGAAATTAATTTGATTGATCTCTAAATATTATTAAACAAAGTCCCTGTCGCGTCTGCCTCTCTGTCTGTTCGCGACAAACTCAAAAAGTACTGGGGACATTTCGTCTTAGTTTTCAATAAAAAATAGTGTGATTCCTGAAGAAGATATTAGTGCATAAAAAGTTCAGTTTTTTTGTAAATTCGGCGAGGAATTAAACAGTTAAATTCAATATAGTAATTTAGTCGACGTCATAAATAGATGTTTCTAATTATTACTTTTTGCAACTAGGTAATGACTTTATGCATGTATGAAAGAAAAGTAATGTAAGTAAATATAAACTCTATTAACCGAGCGAAGCTGGGCTGGGTCGCTAGTTTTATATCAAGCGTTTTTTATTTCGTGCACGGATTCATTTTCTGAGTTACCAGCAAATACTGGTACGAAATATATTGTTTATAGTTTATTATCGTCGGATTTTGTTTGTTTAGGCGATGTTCGTATTATCTTGTTTCTGACCTAAACAAACATATCTGTTTAACAGTTTCACAAGTTTGTTTTGCAGAAATCTCTTTTTTCCTCCACTCCACTACTTAGTAAGTTGATTTTTTTTATAAAATAAAAATAGCAACGTTAACTTTGTAAACGGTAATTGTCGATCATAGATGTCCAAAACCAACAATTGTAGAATTGGACCTTTACCTGAAGTTGATCACACATGCATTGCTACTCTTGAAGACTAAAATCAGCTCCGATCTGGGAAGTATCATCACAATTGTTGTACTTCGTTGTGGGCGTGTGGTTAGCGGATATAATTACAAGCGTGACTACTATTTTAGTCCTCAAGAGCAGCGATCTATGTACGTACCACTTCTAATAACTACGATGGAAAATTTCATCTCGTTCTTTTCCAGTTGTAGGAATGGCATATTCTCTTTAAATTTAAAGGGCACTAAACAGAAAGTATACCTTTTCGAATAAATAAAGAATTTCTCAAACCAGTTAACGGAGTTTTGCGAAACCAAAAAAAACAAATGAATTTAGTACCTTTTTTTTGACGTTGGTTTAAAACATGATTCAAAACATACATACGTGTAACGTATGCGTTAAACTAACGAGAGCAGAAACTAACGAGGCATATATGTATGTGTGTATGTCGTGGAGATAAAAGATTGTTGGTTCTAATTAGTGTCGAGCGACATCAAAACTTACCTATCCCTAACTATAGTGCGTTGCGCGACTTGCGAATCGCTATACGCAACAACACGTAACGAAACGTAGAAAATAACAAGATTATTATTTTTACGTGTGAAAAGTAGCAACTTAGCATGCTGGCCTCCGGATCTTAAGTAGTCGCTGCAACCCATGGACATCCATATACAACCTTAAACAGGATTGAAGACCGTATCTGAGATCGTAGATGCGTTGTTACTTCTAAGGACTGAGATGGTAGCTTCGCTTGTAAGTGTAGCCGGTAACCGCATCTTCAAACACAAAAGTTGCTTCAGCGGATTATTAGGAAAGCGGCGGTGTCTCCATGGTCGAGCTACCTTCTGTCAAATTTAATTAGGCATCAAGAAAGGACAATGAATTATATCAGTAGTTTTCGCTTTAACATGTTCTATACAGAATAAGGGGCTACTTCGTTTCATAAATTTCATATTCTTTACCCTTTTCCGTCTTTGTCACCATATACATTTATGAAATCCTCCTCTGGTGTGACCTAGCAAATTTAGTAACTTTAAACTTAAAGATGACTAAATTTAACTTGTTTTTTCAAAAAATAATGTTTATGAGTTCAGTTAGAATTAATTGTAATTCATTATCCTCCCCGTCTTTGTTTCTATGCACATTTATGAAATTCCCCATCGGTGTAATTTCACATATTTTACAATTTTACACCTAAAAATGATTAAATTATATAGTTGTTTCAATGCAATCGGTTACTGTTGTAAGTGAAATTCTCCCAGTCTTTGTTTCCGACCATTGGTGTGACCTCACATATTTTAAAATTTTACACTTATAAATGATTAAATTCAAACAGTTAAAAAAAATCGCTATTATTTTAATTCCAATTATTTGAAAATGCTGTTTTGGGACCTTTATTAAAACACTCGTGATTGTGATTTATTTGTGTGAATAATAATTTGTTTTTTTTTACGACGTAATACGTCGGAATACTTTAAAATTCCTGACCTACATTACATTGCGAAAACCTTACCTCTGTTGACAAACCACTTAGGCACATGGGCGTGTCGTTACGATGGAAACATTACATTACGGGTGGTTGTAAATTTACAAGTGGTATTTCAAACGGGGAGGCACCGCATCTACCTTAATAAACTGCTTTGAAGCAGGTCTTATGTTTCGGTCGGGAGATGTTGCTGGATACAAGAGAAATGATAGCTCAGTCCTTTGGATTAGCAACATATTTATGAATTAGTTCAAATAGGTCTACAGTTTTTTTGAGGCTTTTCATGTGAGAAAACTAGCTAACGAGGAAGCAAACCAAGTTTTCAACACTATGACTGCGACGCGGTTATAAGTCAGTATTGCTGCTGCCCTAAGCTGGAGGTTGTTTGATTAGACTGAAGATACGCCGACAAATTACTGACATATTGTATTCTTTATCATCTGTGTATCATCTACGAATACACAGACATAATGTCCTCCCACAATCTTGTAGCGCCAACGTAAAAACAGCACTTGTTCTCTCGTAATTAATACAAATTTCTCCGTACATACATACACAGGTGTGTAGGAGCCGCAAGCGCGTCGCGCCCAGAATTACACAGTAGGGTTGTAGCCGCACGGAAAGAGTTAAGTAGCTATTGGAGTCCGTAGATTGATTTTATATACTATCTAAGTTTCATGTTCATGTCATGAGGTCCATAATTCAGCGATTGCGTAACATCATGTTATTTTCTCTTGTATATGCGTAAAAAAATGTAGGACTTGATTTTTCTCATTCTGAAATGATATTTACGCTCAGCAGCTAGATTAACAATGGAGATACTGAATAATTTGATTATTTTTAACTATCTTTCAGTGGGTAGTAAAGTGTGGCAGTAACCGGCTATGACGTGTCCATTAACGCAGCGACGCTGGACGTCGTCAGAACACTTGATGCAAATTTAATTACCGGACGACGCGCGTCGCCGCTTAATTACGCAAGTGGAGCTTGTTTGCAGTTTATTTCTAGTATATATGAGCCTAGTTAGTAAGCTCAAAATATTATGTTGACCTATTAAAAATCCACCAAATATGAACTATAATAGTTTGTAATATTTTTTCCACATATTGTTAACTGACAGAACTTATAAAGGTTTATTTTATTTCAAGCGATGATCTGTCTTCCTGTCTTACTGCCTCTATCTGGTGTAGCGACAACTTTAGTCGTAATTCGCTGATGTGACACATTTATTTTTTCTTATAATATTGTTGGAAAAACTATTAGTCTTACAATATAGAACTTATTATTATTACTAGCCTATTCTAAACTACTTTCAGTCAGTCATTAATAGACCTCCATTTTCCAATTCCAGAAAAAGTTGAAGGTGACAGAACTTAATGAAAATATTTATATTCATAGCACAATGTCGTCACCTTGGGGCGGGCTTCGTGTAATACTGCTTGACGCATTATCAAATTTCTCATTATATTACTTGTAACTCGCCTAATATTCTTCTTACGACCTTAGCAAACTTCACCGGACGTGCGGTTCTGTTTTCCGTATTGATCTAAGGAATCAGAACAAGATGGTGGTGTTGGAAAATCAACCTTATGTGTAGGGAAAAGAATCATATTTGCAGTGCTGTCTTTACTAGTCTGGGGTGTCGTTGAAGTTGCTTACTTCAGTTCTTATACACCTGCATCTTTGTTATACGTAAAGGCGGATCTATGATATTTATTTTCTGCAACAGTGTGCTTGACCGGCTTTTCAGTAAAGGGTATTGTGTAGGGCAGTAGGTTTATGTTGGTAACTTGCATGTATTACGTAACTTTTCACACACTTATTGTTTTTTAACTCCCTATGCATGGGTTTTAAAACTTTATCATACATATATCTGTGTACATTTATGTATGTTTGTGGCTTCGTAGCTCTCAAACGGATAAACCGTTTTAAAGGTGTGAGAACTATAGTCCGACCTGGGAAGTACCACCGCCGCCATCATAAGCCGCGGTAAAGCATTATTTGTGTTTCGATCGGAGAACTACGGTTGCTGGCTACACCTTAGAAGCCAGGCGACCATCTTAGTCCTCAAGAGTAGCAACGTATCTACGTTCGAGCTCAGATACGATTTCAGTCGTTTATGAGGTTGAGGTTGGACGTGGATGTCTATAGGCTGCGACAACTTAACATCAAGTGGTTTGAATGGACGTTTGCTAATCTTCTCACATATTTTTTTTTTAGGTTGAATGGTGAATTGGTCGAAAAACATCTATTAGTTTTAAATAAAGTTTTTATTTGTTGTTGTAAGGCATTTTATTTTATTCAATTAAAGATTCAAGAGACTTCAAAGCGGCGTCAATGTTTGAAGTGATGTCCTTCGCTGGCTTATCTGACATCGTGACCCAAGCTGAGCCATTTTCTCCTTCCTTGAAAATTTGTACCATAGCATTAGCCGCAGATTCAGGTCTGAAAATAGTTATTTATATTTAAAGATATTGGCCATATAATTAATTATAAAGACCGGCGCAAAGTCCTAGGCGTCGCGTAGATTATTAACGATTGAAATAGCTAACACTTTACCTGCGGCGTACACACTGCTGTGTATTACTAGGCGTGACGAGCTTACGGCTTATACTCACCGGTGTTGTAAAAATCTGTATTGATTATGAGCAAATACGAGAGCTGTATGTCAGCACTCCAAGATTATGGGTGGAAAAACTTCTGTGTATTCATATATGCTACACAGATGCTACAAAAATACAACATTTCAGTGAGTTGACGGCGCAGCTTCAGTTTAGCAGTTCCAGCTTAGTGACGCCTCCCGCAAAATGTAATGCGAAGTGTTCACGCTTGAGATAGTTAAGCAACCTCGTGGTCGGAAGTTTAATCGATGACCGTTAGTGGTGAATGTTTATGCGTTTTTTCTGTTTGTTAAAGGTCTTGGGTTACAATCGTAAGAGATCGGTGATAGTAGTTGAATTTTATGGCAGCCGGCAACGGCACATCTCCAAAGGAACCACAAGAACAGCTTAACGGAGGATTATTAGGGCGGTAGTGGTACCTCCCTGATTTAACTATTATTCTATCGCCTTAAAAATTTACCCGTATCTCCTATTGCATTGTTATACCGTTTATGGCATATGACTGAGCCTGTGTTTCGCAAGCAAAGCCGCAATTTAAGATTAATGATTTAAGACCGTGGCGCTCGTCATATATCAGATCGGGTCAGTATTACGGGAGGCGGCACCAAATTGGAGTTTATTTGACTAGACTGAAGATACGCCTCTACGCAATTACGATACGCAATTTACTGAAATATTCTATTTTTAGTATCTGTGTATCATCTACGAATAGAGAGACGTAATGTCCGCCCCCAGTCTTGTAGCGCCAACGTCAACACAGAACTTTTTCGCCCGAAATCCACACAGATTTGTCCCTACAACACAGGTGTGTACGAGCGCGTTGTGTCGCGCATTACACACCAGTGTTGTAGCCGCAGGGAAAGTGTTAATAAGTTCATGAAAGACATATCGCGTACTTTTGCATTTGCATTGAAGTTGCAGCGAAATCAACAAGATCAGTCTTGTCTCTATCATCCCATGGCCTGTCTTGTAGGTTCTGTAACAGAGGCGTGTTGGTGGCGGATGGGCAAAGTGCCATTACTCTCACTCCAGTCTTCTCGTAGAATGGGTCCATCTGTAAGGACAAATACACTCTTAAACAATTTAAAAAGAAAAATTAAAGAACTTATTCCTGATCGATATATCTATAATATGAATATTTTTTTTTTCGATATAGACAAATTAAAACATCGTTTTTTCTTTATTCTAGCTATTTAGTTTAGCTTGAGGATTAATTTTGTCGTTCCATATATAAGTGAGTCGGCGACTACGTCTTTCCATCGAAACGGAAGGAATGCTTAACGCTAGAAACAGGCGTGGCGGTGGTACGTTAATCGCCGAATCTTTAATTACTAGTACCTTTTTAAAATACAGTAATTTAAATAATATTACTGCATAAATAATATTAATTTGTAAAAGGAGACGTCTAATATTATTTCGTAGTTCGATTAATATGTCAACCGATTATAGATTAATGGATGTTATGTGAAATCTTAGAATCATTTTCATTTTTAAATCTAATTTTAACCAGAACTCAAATCATAGAATTATTTTCACTTTAAAATGTAAACTTAATAAAAAGTGAAAACTATCCTAAGTTTTCACTTTTTATTAAGTTTACATTTTACATTTTCACTTTCAAATCTATTTTTAACTCAAAGTCAAAACTTCCAATCACTTTCAATTGAAAATGTAACCATAACCAAAAGTCAATTAATTGAAGTATCATACCGCTATACTCAGGCTGAAGTGAAGGACGGCGGCCTTGGCGCCGGAGTAAATTGGCAAGAATGGACCCCTGACAAACGCTGCGATGGATGATACGTTGATGACAGTTCCGCCGGCTCCACCCTCGTCTTTACGCATATGCTTCACTCCTTTCAATGTCAAGGAGACGAGCCCTCGCTAAAACAGATTTTTGAAAATATTGTTTATAATAGTTTCTTGTCTCAGTTTTGGTACTGTTTTCTATATTGCCTATTTAGAATTATTTAAACAATTTGCTTGACATTCAACCTAAATCACAGTTATCACGGACCCTACTACTGGCATTTGGAATTACTTTCTAACTACCTTATTTATATCCACAAAATTATAATAATTTCTTTTTTTTATTTGCTTCTCCGTTTGATTTGCAGACGTATCGTATTAAGTCAATTATTAATATTAATATGTCACTAACGTTTAAGCCTTACGAGGCTTCATGTTCAAATCCATCAAGTCGTTTAAGCTGTAGAGTCTACCAAAATATGCATAGGTGCACTAAAAAGGTTCGCGGCTTTCTTGGATATTCTGACTACAGGCAGATAATGGCAGAAGTGTTAAAATACTGTTTTTCATTTAAGGATTATTTTCACGCGAAACTCTATAATAAATTTATGTATCTATATCGCCCATTTGCTATGATACTGTGACAACTCTAAACACTTAAATTTTACTGGATACAATTTTTAATTGTTGATCGATTCCAACATTTTAAATATATCTCGTAATACTTTTAGAATACGTTTAAGGTAAATTACTATTGTAACAGTTCAAATGAAGGTATTGTAAGTCTTCAAACAAACTAAAATAAATAATTACGGTTTAAAAAAAAGGAAAATTGTATATCACAAAACGTGTATATCACAAAGTAGTGACACTATTGTCGCAAATGAACGATATGTATTTTAGACTTACGTAGTTCACATCAGTTGCTTTACTCCATAAGGCGGACGAATCGTTCATGATGCCAGCATTGTTGATGATCGCATCCACTTGTCCAAACTTGTTCACGACGTTCGCAAACACTTCAGTAAGTTGAGCTTCATCTCCCACATCGCATTTATAGAAGAACACCTTTCCTGGATACGTTGAGTTCAATTTTTCTGTTAACTCCTGACCTTTGTCCTCAGAAATGTCCAAAATGGCGATATACTGTAGAATAAAATTAGAATCATTTATTCTATACAATCCATGCAATCGATAGTGATATGAAATTGAGTTAAATGACACAAAAATATGTATATTACACGAATTTGCTATCTTAATACAAAGTAGATAAGGGATCGAATACGGCTATGTTTTTATTTTATACTGTCTCAGTTAAAACACAGTACGTCTGGAAGTGGGAAACCTGCCAGTTAGTAAACTTAACTTAAAATTGATACCCATATGAAATAGCAAAATATTTTTTTATAAATCCCTCTTTCTTGAGATTGGTAGAAATTTACTTTACCAGCCAGCTCTAAATTTCATTAAAATTATTGCGAGTCTAAAACCCATATACATTTTATATATAATAAATATACATATATAAACTCACTTTTGCGCCTTCTTCCAAGAACCTCTTAGTAAAAAGAGTCCCCAGGCCTGACGCTCCACCGGTGACAATGAATGTGTTTCCCTTGGGATCCCATTTTGCACCCATTTTCAATAAAATTATTTTTATCTTGACTTAGCGTGTTTATGTTCTGCGCGATAATTTTCGACTAATTTATATTTTATCACTCAAGTACATATATCGTAGTGAAATATATCATTTTACTACGAGTCGTAGTGACTTGACAAACAACATTATAAAAATAATACGTACGATGAATACGTAATATTATAATATTTCTGAAAAAGCTAAGACAATGCCAAAACCTAAAAGATTATGTAATGAAAAAAAGGTGTGCCCATATTTTGGTCTCTTATTCTGATGCTATTTACTTTTTTCTGACTTCTCCAATCTTCCAAACTCTCTCTCTCTCTCTCTCTATCTATACATATTCTGAAGGAGAGTAAGTGAAGATATTGGACTTATAATGACTTAATTTAGTATGTTTCATTATTCAAGCCCTTTCATTTGATACATATATCGTAAAGGTTACTATCGAATTTATAAATTTCCATTTTGCGTCTTCCGCCATATTGGATTCACAATGGCGTCACTTTATTTATGGAGTTTACTATATCGAGCGCTTTCAGTTGATACCCATATTATAGGGGTCACTGTAGATCTCATAAATCGTAATTTAGCTGCGGTTGCCATATTGCCATATATAGATTCAAAATGGCCGCACTTAGGAAATCGTGCATTATCACGGAAACCAAACGTCTTTGCAGAACTTCAGCTCAATCGAACACTGAAAATTAGGTCAAATTTATCTTGTAAGATTTGATTATAGACACCGCGACAGGGGAAGTAAATAAAAGTTTGTAACAAAAATAGGTATCTTTTTATTAGGGATCGGTATGTTTTCAATTATACTAAAAATGAACTGTTACAGTCGTGGGGTTTTGCACAATGAAACGCCGACATAATTTTTACACACACTTAGTATATTTAACGGACAGAGTAACGTCCTACCTCCTGCTTGTATCTCAAATGCCCTTTAATAATCTGCTACCCTCTTTACGTAGTTTTGTCATTGAGAGTCAAATATCGACTAATTACATTTAAAATTGCTAAATTAACACAAAGGTTATAATTATTATATGTATAGATTAACTACAATATGCCATATCTGTTGTGGGACTATTGAGTAGTTGGTAACAGAACATATTGTTAATTGAAACAGTAGGCATTTCTCAGGAAAAGTAATGTATGTTGAAAAAACGGCGTCGATGATAAAATTACGATAAATATTATTTTTTACAATTATAGCATAACAACTGGACTATCAATACACTAAAACCTAGCTATTGCCCGCGACCTCGTTCACGTGAGCATTTTTCCTTTTTTCATATTTTCTAATAACACAAAGTTCTCACGTATTCATGGCCGTATCTTTCGATCTTACATATTAAACGAACACCAATTGTTAAGTAAATCTTCCTGTAATAGATTAGTGCAAAACCGTAGTAAAATCAATTAAGCAGTTTCTGAGATTAACGTGTGTAAATGCACATAAAACATCAAAAATTCTAAGGACTGTTGTGTTGAGTTCTGTTGGGTTAATAGGGTATATAAGTATTTTTCTTATAAATCTCCCATGTACAGACAGTCAATAGTTACAATTTTATCATTTGTATAGATAGTACTTCAGAGCGTATGGAATTATGTAATTATGATACTTCTGTAAAAGCTGAATAATTGTGACACTGCCTATAACTGGGAGATAATGAAGTAAGTACGAGTATATAAAGGTGTGTGTCGAAGTGTCAGTTGATCACTTTGACATAGCGGTTGTCGTATGATAGTGCTGTTTTGATTGGATGAATAGAAAGTCTTAAACATAGCTTTCGCTTTATTCATTCAGGCAGTCGTGTCGCTTGCTTATGTCTATTTCTCTCGTCATCATTCTAATATATTATAGTTATTATTTATCTATAGTATAAAATAGAGTCTCTCCCGTTGTCTGTGCGTAGATCTTTCAAACTACACAACGGATCGTAATGGGTTTTCATCAATGGACAAAGTCATTGAAAAGGAAGATTTATGTGTATAATTATTACATGCATGTTAAATTAGGAGAGACCGAGAATTTCAAAGATTTTATTTTAATGCATCCGTGCCAAGTCGGGGTGAGTCGCTAATTTTTGAAAGAAAACCTAATACGTCAAATTTACGTCTTATAAAAGGAAGTTCTCCAAAATATGATTGAATATAGCGTTCAGTCGAATAGCAAGACTGTAGGCTGGTCTCTTGCCACTAAAATGCCTCTATTCAGCATTGCCACTGCCTACACCATAGTTTACTTCCACCTGGCTTAACATCATCCGATACGGTTAATTAAAGAATGTGGTTCATTACAATTAACTTCAATAGGTAAGTTGAAAGTAAACGTTCATCTCAATACTTATTTAAAATCCTTAAACTGATTGATTTAGGTTTTATAAGATAGGTTTTTAAAATTCATTTTCTAAAGGTGTCAAATGACTGATGAAATTTGGGGAAGTATTTTTTCAGTATTATAAAATTGAAAGGTAATGTATTTGTCAATTGCCTACCGGTAAAGAACAGGTAACAAAATTAAATACTTTTTTATTTTGGAAATCTAAAGGATTTGAAATAATCCAATCTTATTCGAATCGGTTATATTCCGTGATTTTGATACGACTGGTGGAAATTTCTTGAAAAATTTAATTGTAACTTTCTATCGATTATAATGCCTATAAAAATAAGAATTTACAAAAGACATTTAATTTACAATCACAGCTCATTCTGATTTTATGATATGTGTAGGCACGTTGATTCAACTGACTTAATTATCTATTTCAAAATATTTATGACGCTAAGAGATTTTCGAAAGTTTTGAAAGCAGCGTCTATGATGGAAGTTATGTCCTTCCCACCGTCATCATTTATTGATATCCATATTGATCCATTTGCAGCTGTTTTGTACATATTGTACAAGGCTACCACTGCTGACTCTGGCCTGAAAATATTATCATCATTATAATTGTCGTCAATATTATCATTTTCATCAATATTGCCATTATTATCATCATTATATTGCTTTGTCACTCCTTTCAGAACAAATAAAGACACATTCAGTAACAAATACATATTACGTAGTTGCACTGATAAGATTGTTAATTATCTATTTCGTACTTTATATGTACTATACGTAAAGGAAAAATAGCAAACAAGTGCGCGGGCTTATGCCACAGGCCATGGACATCTACATCCTACCTCGAACAGGTCTAAAGTTTCATCTCAGGACATATGTATTTCCATTCCCGAGGATTAGGATGGTTGTCTTACTCGTGGATGTGGCGGCCATCCTTTTCTACCAAAACTCAATAATTTTTACAAATGGGTATGACGGTGATACCCCTGCAATTCAATGTTACAGGTTCTACCGTCTACCTTTTTGTAGGCCAAGGATACTGAGAACGATATTATAATTGATGTTCCTTGGTATGTAGTAAGATCTTGTACAGAACATACTTTTGAACTGGCAATGATGGCGCCATCATTCTTTGTACAATACCGCACATATACATTGGCTTTTGATTAAATGTTTTATTTTTATTTAATCGATGCTGCTAAAATACATATTTTTCTAAACAAAGTATAGAATATAATTTTTAACCGTGCTTCATTTTAAAAACTTTAATGTTTTTGAGTTGTTACTGTTACATAACATAAAAAATGCCGTTTTAAAAATTCATGTTTGTCTGTTTGGACAATTCTACTATAAATAAATTTATTTCTTCTTATATATATCCTATACCCATACGATGTTTCTTGAAATTATTTTATCACTAATTTTAAATTAAAAAGATCAAAACACGCCCGCATACAACATACAAAAACATTACAATCTAAACGACGTTATACTTAATGGAAAAGCTTT
>DWON01006077.1:0-14233 GCA_018251015.1 Phocides pigmalion okeechobee
TTGAGATTGGACGTGGTTGTCCATGGGCTGCAGTGACCACTTAACATCAGATGGCCTGCATACCCGTTTCTTATTCTTTCACAATAAAAAAAAACTGGGGGTAACCGTTTTATACCATGGCCTTTAAACTATAAACGTAGTTTTTGTCATTGCTGTTATTGGACGGAATTAATGTGGCGGTGGTGACTATGGAATCGAACCACATATGGTCCCATCACCTTTATTAATGAATACTATGTTTTGTCCTATGATTCTATTAGATTTCCATGAGATAATATGTATTCAAATTGACAAATCAATACCACAAAATATAGATACTTTGATTTGATCTTGACAATTGCCACGGTTGGCTGGTTAAATTTACAGTTATCACAGCGAATATCATAAAATTACCATCAGTCTCCATCATCAGATCGTGAACATTGTCACTAAATCCTTCAATCTGAGCGAACAAGTTTTACTCTGCGTGATCCGACGTTATAATCAGGCAGATTTCATTAAATATACGTACGTATCAATATAACTATATCGACGATGTCGTTAATGCCATCTATTGTTGGGTTACTAATATCAATCATTAGTAGCGCCATCTGGTGTTGACTCTTATCATCCTCATACCTACCTCAACATTCCATGAAATAGCGTACATGGCATTATGAAAATCAATTTATTTTCATTACTTGTGTAAAAAATGTATTTTTGTACGTATTATTCCTTTTTGGAACGTAGAAATTAAAACATTAAATACATATGTATATGCAGTTTTTAATAAACCAATTATACACAGAAAATGAAAATTTACCCATTTGTCTTGAACGATTAATTTCTTTTAAAATTATTTTAATACGTACAGTAGGTTAAAATAAACCCTCTTTGTCGATATAAAATATTACTTTTTATAGTAAATGTGAGGTACAATAGGAACAATGCAATACGTAACAAATCAGCGAACATGGCGGCATTACTCGTATTTACGATTCTATGCGCTAGAGATTTGCAAGCGTTGCGTCGAGCTGCAGCGACGTGCACTTTAAGTGGGACGTGCGCGTGCGTCGACCCCACGCCCGACTTCAGGGTTAACGCGAGTGCCCACGATACGACACGACTCGATCTGCCGACTCGTCGACAACCTATCTAGCATTACGTAACTTATCTGCTCACAGCCATTTACGTCTACCATTCCTATAATATTATTTACGATATCAGCTAACTAATAAACGAGCCGTTTTGGCTGGAAATCAAGCACATGTTTTCCAAACATTATTAGCGGTGTTATCGAGATAATAATAGTAGCTGCAGAGATCAACGACCGCTCTAGTTCTATTCTAGTAACCAGTCGCCATGACAAGTAGTAGTACAACTTCGTTGTTTCGTGGAAAACCGATTATTATTGTTGGAACAGAATATGTTCAAATTTTGAAACCGTCGCATAGCAACGTAGCGTTTACATAAATTGCTCTAGATATTGTCACTTCCTTTTATAAAATTGATTTACACAAGCAAAAGGATCGTTTTTAGAATAATAATTTCATAAATCAATTCAAACGTGAACAGAGATAGCATGTTAGCAATAACGAGTTATTGTTGAAACACCATCTGTACCAACAATAGAGAAATTGAGTTATGTAAAAATTTTATATCTTATAAGTTACAAACACTACTACATATTCCACTAAGTGAATTTAGTATAGGTACATTGACAAATAAAAAAAATGAGTCAGTAGTGCCATTCCAACAACACATTCATATCACTCAAAATAATTTTTGGCTTCTAGAAATGTTTATAGCGTGATATTACATTAATTTAATACCAAGTGAAATAGTTTGAATATCACTGGAGAAGGAAGGCGCACAGAGATCCATTCATGTAACATATCTCGGTACGCTAACGTCTGCACAGGCGTGGGCGACGATGTAGGCTGCTCTGTCTGTAATGTCACACTTATCTAAACATTTGCTTACAAGACTAATGAAAAATATGTACACAATGTTTCTACCATTCCAAAGTACTCAAGATGTAGATCAAATCTAACAATGTTTCTCAGTAGCGTGTCAGTCAAACAAAGTAGATGAATTATGTCCGGCCATCATCTTTCAATTTAGGTTGCTATTGTATTTTGGTGACATGGTTGTAAATTCTACAGTTTTAAGTGCCTAGCCTTAACTTAATCTAAACCTTTTTATGGATTCAAAAGACTTAATTATATTCACAATCAAAATAGGCAGCTTGTAGAAATTGTTAGCAATGCCAAGTTACAAATTTTAAACTATGATACCTAATCAGTGGTGTACGAAATACCCAAAAGGTGTGATCAATAAATAAATCATGATACATCAATCACGTTCAATCTATCTACTTTTAGAAATTATTGAACTGATATACTGATCGACAAGAAAAATATTTGATTGCTTCTGCAAAATATTTAGCAAAACGACTCTGAGATCTTTACGCAAACGAGGCTCATGTTTATCAAGATTGAATTCAATACAGTGATGGCTACAAAAACCTGCTTCGGAGCCGTTCCCTTCTTTAGTATTACTCTGCAAGTAGATACTTACGATAACTTTATAAAAAGTTGATCGCAGACACACGAAATGGTGGAACAAGTAGCCGTTGGCCAAAGTTCGCACGACGTTTTACCATTTATAGTCCTAATAGCTACCAGCAGTGACGAAAACTGGACGGCGCAAAGAAAATATGCAAGATATAGTAGTTAATGTTGCCTCATTGCACGCCGTATGTTCGTAATTTCTTGTTTAAAGGGCTACGGTAGCCTAGTAAGAATTTTATTCACATCAATCGTATGTAACATAGTAATTACGTCGAACGGTTTCTTACGAAACGGTCGATATCTGAACTGGTATCAGACGTAGCGTGTCCGTACTATTATTGCTATACAGCTTTTTCTGGTGTAAGAAAGTTGTACCGCGAGACCTATCAGACATCCAGCCCTATTGTATCTATTAGCCGGCTACTTTCTCATTTCTTGCCATTTACGGTCCGTTGGGAAAATCAAGATTCATTTGTGGATATTTGTAGCGATATAGAGTCGAAATGACAGCATGGTCTAGAATAATTAATTCAGTTCCGTAGTAAAAGATTACTCACCCACTTTGTGAAAGACAAATCTTTTAAAAACAAAACATTGCAACATTCTATAAAATGAAAGAACAAACAGAGACATACAATTTAGTTTTATTGGCGAGCCAACAAAATCTCCAATAGCCGCGCTAACAAGCGTTTGCAGTCGAAATGATAAAGCCATTATCTCATTGTGGGCTGGTTGCTGGTCGGACGAAGCGATTTGAAAGAAAAACACGAGCTAATCCACATGGGAAGCCTTGAGCGCGGTGTCGGGTGGCGGCTTCGGCTCCGCGGATTTAGTTACGCGGTGACCGCCGCGCCGGCCGCATCTTCCTACGACCCGATTCGAAGTACATGTTTATTTCCTTGCGAATGAAAATATAATATGATGTTATAAATGTACGAATGGAAGTTCAATATGTCATTTTAATTGTTATTTGCAGATGTTACTTTAAATCATCAAATCGTTATTTGCGCATTATCAATTATAGAAGATTTTCAAATAACATGGTTTATGGAGGACTTTCGTTTCTAATTTTTGATTAATGTATTTTTAATGTTGTACGTATTTTGTCCATGAAACGTAGCATCTACAGGACACTAGGTTTAAAAGCCAAAAGCGACAATATACCAAAAGTAATATTCCCCAGCAAATGAGTCACTAGACAAATTGTTTATGTCGGAAAAAGTTGTCTGGCTTCATCAAAATGTTTTCAGACGTTGTTACATTAATGGTCGGAATCATGGTATGGCCAATATTTTGAATTCGTCTAACTACTTATTGGTATTTTTCTATTCGAATTGCCATCTATCATTCAACGCAAATACACTCAAGTACTTGGGTAGGTATGTGAAACACTTAGAAGCGATCCGAATAGAATACATTGCATCGTCTTCTCTGTTAGTGTACATTTAGACAATTTAGATGTAGGTACTAGATTCAGAAGTCTCTGAAACTGATGTAAAAATAGTACAACAACGTTTAGCATGCATCCTCGGCGTGCCGCAAATAAATCCTTCGAGACATTTTATGAAGTCGTTGAGCTCGTTAGTCTGATGTTTGATCGTGAGGAGATACTATCTACGTTGATTTAGTAGGTACATGATGGCCGATGTGAAAATTGCTCACACGATAAATTTATAAGCTATTAGGTAGGAGCGTATAGGTAGCAACCGGTCCGATCAATATGCTGGCAGACATCGACCACCATAAATAGAAGAAGTGATCGTCGATTTAATGATGCTGGCTCGCGAAACGTGCCTCGGTTGTCGCTGTTATCAATCATGCTTACAACTTAGTATCGTTTCACCTCGGTTATTAGATTGAAGTATCAGCACAAGTACTTACTTATAAAGCTTCTATTTATTAAACGACGGTACATCCACCCGATACATTTAAAGACGCTTTCAGGTTGAAACCAGTTGTAAAGTTGAGTAAAATGCGAGCGAAGTATTAATGGAATAGCAAGCAGCTACGAGTAAAAGAGCGAGTTTCTTCTCGGAGATAAATTAAATATTAAATGATTATAGTGCCTACCAGTTTCTGTGTTTTAAACTAGTTCAGAATAATTTACGCGTGGAAAAAAACCTTTGAGTATACAAAATGTACCTTCAGATTGCAACAGGACGGTAAAATATGAAGCTAAGGAATATATTTGTGGTTTTGTAGACAGTTCTATAGAAAATATGAAGGTGATATATGAGAGCGCGAAATTATTAAGTTTCCTATGCGGGATTTGCAAACGGGGTACTGTCACGCGACGCCGAGCGAAACGAGCCGCCACGAAACAATGCTGGTTATTCTTTACGCGAAAGATAAGTAAAAAGTGGTTTAAATTATCTCCCGTGCACACAAATGAAGTAACCACATAGACGGCTAATGGATGGATAATAATATTTTTTAACAGAGTGTTAAAATGCAGATTTTGGTGAATATTAAAGTTCATCAAAGAATTGTAAGAATAAAAAACGAGCGTACAGGTGACCTGATTTTAAGCAGACTCTGCAGCTTTTACATACAATTTCAAAGAGAAATTAAGTCCTATTAAAAATCGTACATAGATTTTTTGCTACTTCCGAGAAATACAACGAATGCCTCACTTTTAAGTGTAGCCAGTAAACTCTCTAACGGAATCTCAAGAGTTGGCTCACGGCGGATTATAGGGGAGGAGGTGGTACGTCCCCTATCGAGTTATAGTTGCACAACCGATCACGTTTTAGGCTAAATAATAGCTTATACCAGCATCAGTTCTCTCGCTATGTCCAATGGATTTAGAAGTTTTCGAGAGAAGTCAATTAACCAGGTCAACAAAAAAAAAACCTACAAATCGTTGCAATATGACAAATGTTACGTAAATTATGTTGGTCAAAATCATGCAGCCAAAGGATAGTAAAGAAAACGGTGCCAACACATCGGACATCCTCATCCAAAAAGCGAACGATAGGCGGTAAGGCGCAAGTCTGAAAACAATTATTCAATCGTCGTGACAGTAAAAATAAGTGCTTAGTGCAACAGGCGCTGGGCAGTAATAAATATCAAACAAACGTCGGGTAAAAATAGAAGCCGGCTTGGGGGAATGACCGTCGGTTGACATACAACGGGCTCAAGGCCTGTGGCGATTAGATACCGACTGTCGACGGTGCATAACAAACATATAAGTACCGACAATTGCAAAATAATTCTACCACAGAGCGGGCAAAGTGCGTACGGAACGGAGGCAATCATAAAATCATGAAACCCAAAATGGAGTGAAGTTGGCAAGGAAGCGTTTTAGAAAGGTAGTGAAATACCAGAATTAACTGGCAGATAACTAGATCTTACTTACGCAAATGCATCCTAGGCTGAGCTATCTTACACGTAAATCGGTTTTGAACAAGTAGTTTTGGTTATAAGCAAGTGATACTGCGCTCGCTAAAATGACGTCGCAAACAGATTCTTAAGTCAACATAGCTGATAATCTTTTTGCTAAAATCTACCATCTACTATTTTCATCTTTTTCCATGTTTATTTCATTACATTTTATTAAACATTTCGATTAAGAACCTTTAATATATAAAATATAATTTGTAATGATAAGTGTCGTTTTTACCGTAAACAACTTAAGCTCACACTGAGGATCCCCATTTAAATGTATGAAAACAGTTATTGCTAAATACATAACAATAAAATAATCTTGTTATGGTATGGCACTTTCAGTACGCGAGTCCCATTCGCATATGTCGATAATAAATAATGTAGTAGATACATAATAATAAAAAAAATACAATTATATATAATATTATTAATTTCACGTAGTTATTTCAATTACATATAGTTCTTTTTCCACCGGCTTTTCCCGGTCCATCTTAGCCAACCGGGTGTTCAAAGCAGATGTTATTTTACATTGTACCCTTGACATTCAATAAGTATATGAAAATTACAATGAAATAAAATATTCGAATTTGAACTGATTACTGCTACATATGTGGTTTTCTTTGTACATAAGTAGTATTACTGAAAAAAAATCTTCTGTTGGTCTTGAAACCGAGTAAAGCCATTCGACATATTACGCCATCTGTCGTATTAACGACAGAACCGGTCTCCGATGATCGTAACCTTGAGTGTTGCTAAAATTTTAAGCTTGACACTTGTATGATATTTTCTCAGTTACACATAACTTCATATGATATAAATATTAGTTTAAAAATAGTTCATGTTTGTTATTGCTTACTCAATTACGCATAATGACGTAAGTAATAATTGAAGATTTAATTTACATGCCTGTTTGTCTTGATGTAATTTAAAATATCAAACCAGTGTTAATTAAAGTTTTTTTACACGGTTTTCGTTTGTGAAAAATTTTGAATATATTGGGCATCCAAAATTCTTTGGTGGCTGAAGTATTCGTTAAATTCGTATTGTCATTATTGAACTACGGTGCCAAACTGTAGGTGTTGTCCAGAATTCAAATATAATCTCTAAGCCAAAAGGGCATATGTTTTCCCCTGAACGACAAAAATGATGAACTGAAGACAACAGAGGGTTGCCATTCGCTTCAAATAATACACAACCAGTTAGAACGCCTTCTATACTTATAGCTCCGACTAGGTTTTCCTGTGACGTTGGTGCCATGTGCACAAAAATGACAAACACTCAAACCCATGACAGAAACTTAAATATCCGACTGACCGAGAATTGAACCCAAAACCTCCCGTATTAAACCAGTATGCTTACCGCTGAGCTACAAGCCACCAATGCATCATTTTTTTTAAGTGAATATGATACTGGTATCTTCATTGTATGTGACGGTTCGATAAGTCAAACTACGATAGTGGCATGCATCAATGACATACTCGTAGATGACATGCGTACTAGGTTTGGTAAATGTTAAGAACTAAATTAACTAACAAACTTGAACTCAATTACGCACAATACAAAATGTACCTGTATATTATCCCTGTATCAAAATTCAGTAACAAATTCGAACTTAATCACGTCCAATAAATAATGTACCTGTATATGAATATCTCTATATCAAAATTCACTAACCAACTTGAATTTAATCACGCACAATACAAAATGTACCTGTATATGAATTTTATGTCCCTGTATCAATGTGGCAGACACTCGAAAATATAGACTTTTGTTCGTGGAAACTCGATTAGATTGCTCGAAAGTTACGTTTATTCGGTAGAATATTTACCGTATACACCCAGCGGTGTGGGTGCCGCCAGAGACAGGGTGTTATCGCGAAAAGTGTCAGCTCGTGTTTTTACGGTGCCACCAACAAAGGTAAACTTTCATCTCCAGCCTTTGAATAATACAATATTTTGACATACCAATTCAGTACATGCAAGGGTTTTTGAAAGAATGTTTGTAGGTATTTACATTTTCATGTTCTTGTATGGATGCAATCCCTTTTATTTCCTACCGTATGAGTTAGGTGTCTCCTCACAACGGATCGATGCCTAGATCGTTCTACCACACTTCTCCAATTACAACGGTGAAGATACGGAGAAATGCCGATGAAACTCTAGTTTCACTGTAACATCAACTGTTTTAAATTGTTATGTATAATTCGCTTATTTTAAAAATGCATAAGCACACGTACGGAGTTTTTCATGCTGCATTTTCTCGATAGCGAGGCATTTTACGAAGCAGTGGATTAATTTATTGGCGTTTAAGAGAATTCCGCAAGTATCAACTGTGAATAAATGCTATTTAAATTTTATTTTGACTTTAACAACGGGGTAAAATTGCTTTGAAGCTAGATGATGATGTTTGATAATAACGATCACCCATCCAACTTCTGACCTCTCCCAAAATAGCTTAACTTTTTCGATGGTTCGCGATTTATGCAAGACACGATAGATATATTGTATCTATTGAGTTGCAAAAATAAACAAAGGGTTTCTTCTAGTATGGCCGACACGAAAACACATATTATATAAAATACTTATATATGTATATATTTTATAATGAAAGATTAAGAAACGGGCATACAGGCCACCTGATGTTAAGTGGTCACTGCAGCCCATAGACAACCTCGTCCAATCTCAAATAGAACAGAAGTTCTATTTAAGGATGGATGCGGATGCGTTCCTGCTCTTGAGGACTAAGATGGTCGCCTCCAATAATGTATAACTTGAATTTAGAGATTGTAGTTAAAATATTCGAAAACGGGAAGCTACAAATTTTAAACTGTCGCGTCATAGGTGTCGCTACTCGCGCTCAAGTAACTGCTACTAGCAACATCTGTGATATAAATGTCTCATTTGCTAGAGATTTAATATCAATAATCTTATGTTAATTAGTTAGATTTACATTTACATGGCTAGGCGGCTATCTCAGTCTTCAAGTATTATTAGGTAAAATAATTAAATAATAATCTATCTATCTATAATTTAATACTCAGATTATTATCAAATCATTATAAATCCAATTAGATTGCTGGAAAATTGTATTTATTTTTCAATAATGATGTAACTACAAATTACATTCAAATAATAAGTACAATTATTATAATTAACAATACAATACTTACAAAGAAATACAACAATTCTTATTTCTAAAAGTAGGTAAAGTTCTAAAGATTTTCGTCTGGTTGCCGTTATAACGATCAAAGTCGAAACCTTTGTTCTTGTGAAAAGATTAAGTCGTCTCAGAAAGGTTTATCAAAATGAATAAATCTGTATCGTTGAATTCATTCAAAGATATCGATAACTTCACATTAAAACACGATGAAAGATAACCATTGTTAAGACGTATTTGAAATTCGAAGTATGCACTAAACCATTCCAGGTTGCATTTATGATGATTATTTATTTATTATAATTAAAACAGATCCTATCTGAATTAATGCTGTCCTTAAATCTCATAGGTTTTCATAAGCTTACGTTGCGTCCGCCAGTCGTACGGTCGAAGTCAAAAGCATCTGTATTATTTTTGGATGTATCAGTAAACATTATTTATAAGTCCTTTATAAAGGTAAAAGAAACGACAGATTTTTGAACATTACTCCACTTTAAAAAAACCGTCATTTTTTTTGTACATTTTCGAACAGGTATACCTCAATAATGGAAAATTTCCGAATACAACATAGGTTAAAGAATTATTTAATATTTTTCGGTTCTATCTAGCTCAGCTTTCATGATTATATTTTCTGGTTCTTGTAAGAAAGTACCCTGACAAATTAATCGAAAGGCATATTGCATGATATTTTTGAGTATAAGAATGAAACGTATCACGTAAGTCCATTTAGGGCTTTCAGATATGACTGCAAAAGTCACAATGCAGTCCAAATAAATGATATAATGTTTGCTTATCTATGTACTACTTGTTGTTATTTTGTATTCTTTTCATGTCCGAAAAGAAGCATGCGAGGATACAGGCTGATATTATTAGTCACTGTAGCTGAAAATAATGCATAGCCACTTTCAAACAAGCCTAAAGTCTTATCTGAGTTCGTACGTAGATGCGTTTCTGGTTCTAATGACTAAGTAGTTGTTTCGCTGTTAAGTAGACCATCACACTTCAACTGGAACAGAAGAATTACTTCTCGGCATATTATGAGTACGGTGTCTATACTTCCTCAGTAAAAGTGAAGTTTTATCTAGCTCTCGCTTATATTTTAGACCAAACGTAACCCTAAAGAAATCCATTTATAGCCGCGCTAATCCCTACGTCAGGAACCTGGTTGATCCGAGTACGTTTTTAGAACCACAGCTTCTCTGTAATTAGTAAGGGTTATGTGCTATGCGGTTTAATTCTTCCTCAATACTATCGTAAATTGGTTAAAGGATTACTTGGGTAGCACAGGACCAATTTGGATTTAACCCTTTTTGACGAGTGAATTTTGTGAATACTTCGTTTGAGACTAATCAATTCGTTTATTCGTTGGAACAAAGAAGTAACAGGTATCAATAAGTAAATTTAGAAGTCCTTATAATCCGATGGAAATGTTGTAAATTTTGTTAAATTGTATTACAAAAGATAATATAAATATTAATCGTATTTTAAAATGGTCTGTCTTGATGTAAAGCGTTACTTGTGTTTCGGTTGGAGAGGTGCGGTTACCGGCTACATTTGAAACGAGGCGGCCATCTTAGTCCTCAAGAGTAGCAACGTACCTACGTTCAAGCTCAGATGGAATTTTAGTCGTGTTTGTGGTTGTACGTGGATGTCTATGGGCTGCGATTACTTAACATCAGGTGGGTTGCGTACTCGTTTCCTACTCTTCTCACATACAAAACATTTTTTTTAACTTTCAATAAATTAATATTGCTTTTGGATCAACAAAAATACATCTTGAAAATATAGTTGTCAGCCTGTCGGTAGTAATGGCCGGGTCAGGTCATTAGTAGCACTACACTCGATAAGATAACCGTTTTCGGCCCTTTTGTGCTTATCGCTACGTTAAAATAGTTAAAGACTCTATTCATAATTACAGTTTTTAGGACCACGTGTGTTTTTATATTTTGTAACCGTTTTGAATGTTATTGCAACTTTGTGTGATACTGAAGTAATATGTCGGATAGTAG
Source organism: Phocides pigmalion okeechobee (assembly GCA_018251015.1). Taxonomy (NCBI): domain Eukaryota; kingdom Metazoa; phylum Arthropoda; class Insecta; order Lepidoptera; family Hesperiidae; genus Phocides; species Phocides pigmalion. Next base: position 11,105 of record DWON01006077.1, read on the forward strand.
TATCATATAGATGAAATCTTCAGTAAAAAAAAACATGTTAATAACAATAATGAAAACCTTAAAATTAATTAAAATAAAAGACTAACTTAAACAATTTAAAGGGAGTTCGTGGCCATGTGACATGGTGCCAAGAACTCTAGCCATATTCTCATGTTGAATAGCAATTGCAATTATTTGCGCTAATTCAAATAAAATGCTACTATATTCTAATTTTGGCAAATCATCGCGGCGACTACAAAATTGAGTGTTGTTTAACATCAAATCTATTATATTTGTAGTATACATGTATATCCCTGTTACATCTTTGTTTTTTTATTCTTTATATCAATTTGTGACAACAGTAAACACACAGTAACAATCAATTTATTTATTGTTACTGTGTACTCACAGTATCGTCCTTGTGTTATGCGCTAGTTGAAACTTTACCACGTGCTTATTGGCTTGTACTGCACGCTGATTAGCTTCTATTTCAAGCCGTGTGGTTTGTACTGCTCGTTGATTGGTATATATTGCATGTCAAATGGCTGGTATTGCCTGTTGATTGTCTTGTATTGTACTTTCATTGGCTTGTACCGTAAGCTGATTAGCTTGTACTGCGCCCTTATTGGTCTTTACTGCACTCGAATTGGCTTGTAATGCATTTTGATTAAATTGTACAAAACTTTCACTAGCTTATGGTTGTATTGTATAATTGATTAGTTTGTATTGTAAAATAATTACTTTTATAGCACGTTAATTGGCTTATATTGTAAGATGATCATCTCGTATTGCACGCTGATTATCTCATATTGCACGCGGATTATCTTGTATTGCACGCTGATTAGTGTTCAGTCTGAATAAACAAGCCGTAGTGACCAGTAACATTCGTATTCTATTGATGTAATACTAGATTTTATAGGTCTTGCATTGCAAGTCGTAGTTCAAGGTTTTTGTTATTATTTAAGTAAATTTTCTTACGCAAGTGAACTGTTTCTAAGGATCTCGTAAGCGAAATGTTTGTTTATATCCAAATGCAGTAATGTACAGGTGCTGCAATTGTCATATGAAACTGGAAATATTGCTGCTTATTACAATCTATATACACGAGGATATAACACATTTAGTTGTAAAATGTAATAACTATTGTGATTGCCTTGGGTTTTAAGTAAGCCTCTATTGTTTAAGAAATACGATATGGGTATTGTTCCGAGATTTATAATATCATTTTGATAGATTTTTATGGCTTAACTAAGGGCCAATTAATGGTTCTACCCTGTGACTGTTTAACGCGTAACATGATCTCTTCATAAAAAAAACTGTTTATATTTAAACGTTAAAATTATGAAATAAAAATACTGAATGTAGTTATTGTGACGCGTTTTTCTCAAGTAAGTGATAACTAGTTACGGTATAGAAGAGAAACTATGGATTTTTGCAGGTTTGTTAGCTTTATTTTATACAGACCAATAAGATCTAAATACTTATGACAAACGAAACATATATTATAAAGCATCTGTATGGATCTGGCATGTTAGTGCTAAATAAATGTTTTATGACTAGTAGTATAGTGGTAACAGCTTTTGCCTTCGTTCAAACAACGGATACTACTGCAAATTTATAGTGTAAAAACCGCTACTCAAATCCATGGTTTTAATAGCTGCTATCGATGTTTTGAAACCGCTTTCATTTAAATTAAAAATAGCTATCATAAGTTAATAAAGTTTTCTAATTTGGATCTTGTTGGGCATCTGTCTCATTCGAGGTTAGTACTTACTAATGGAATCAGGAAATGATTATGATGCAGCTGTCTGACTTTAAGATGTAACTATAGTAGACGCCTATGTTCTTAAGTTGTTACTATCGTAAAGGCCTACGATCTTCAGTTGTTACTATCGTTGATGTCTCTAATCTTAAGTTGTTACTATTGTAGATGCTTATGACCTTTTTTTTCTGGACGTGTAAATCATCAAATGATCCCCTCCGTCCAGGACTACGACGAAGGGGTATGTCAGACTTTTACTGATTAAAACCACACCCATGTCCCTACTGAGCCATTACGTGCCGGAGATCGCGGGACCCCGGATGAACAACTACCGTGGCCCCAGCTGAGATGCTTATGACCTTATGTTGTTATTATCATAGATGCCTATGATTTTTAGTTGTTACTATCATAGAGGCCTATGATTTTAAGTTATTATAATCGTAGATGCCCACGATAGTAGCAATTTAAGATCAGACTGCTCATATACATTTACTGATTCTATTAACAGAAGAGACAACATTCATACAAACAATAATAGCTTGGATATACAATACTAGATTCGGATCAACAGAGCATGTTTACAGCGAAAACTTCCATTTTAATATAAATTCTTTGCGAAGAAATCCGAACTTTTCCTTTAAAGTATTTCCATTCAAAATATCTCTTCAGTACAGATTCGTTTTTCAGTTTGCTTTTTGAACAAACAGAGATCTTAGTCAAAGATTATAATTTTAAGTATATTGTAGATATCTGAAGGCTAGAGTAAATTTGATTTTTGAACAAATACGGGTTTGAAGTAGAGATAAGATTTAGTTTGTGTAATGTAAAAATGATTTAAGGATTATTATCTGGATTAAAATTTAAAGGATATTCAGAAGATGCAAGTTAAGAAATGTGAACTCAGCAAATATTTTATGTATAAATGATGTTATGTCCTGAATTTTGAGATTATTCGTAAGTTATATAGTTGCAAAAATTGCCAAAATATTTATGAAGTTCACATTAAAATTAGTTATTACACTTTAATAGATATTTATATTAAATGATTCTATTTGTAATCAATGGATAAGTTTTAGTCAGCAATCAATCTATCAATGATTGATTGATTATTTTATATACACCTATACATATTCTACATATAACGCTTTTATCATGGATGCATTTTTGGAATAATACAGAGTATTGAATCGTTTTTTTTTGCAATGTTGTAGAACAATTCGACCGGGGAAATACTATCGCTGCCCTGATAATTCACCGCGAAGCAGTTCTCATGTTTTGGTTGGAGAGGTGTGGTTGCCGACTACATTTGCAAACAACCATCCCATTCATCGAAATGCTTTATTTATACAAACTTAGCAATAGTTACAAGTTGTGGGATCTTCCCTGGT
>DWON01006078.1:0-14233 GCA_018251015.1 Phocides pigmalion okeechobee
GCATGCTTTGAAATATATACCATTATACATTGTGGGGGCGGATTGTTGCAAAGTAATTTTAATAACAACTTAATATATATTTGTGTTTGTTTGTGATGTTTTAATAAGTACGTGCGACGTATATAATAAAAACGTCTTTTTTTTCCTGTATCTGTCTTCAATTGTCTGCCTGTGTTTGTGTCTGTTTGTCTATAGTTCAATTTGTCTGTCTGCTTATTTATCTATTTGTCTGTCTATCTATCTTTCTGTCTGTTAGTCTATCTTTACGTCTGTCGGTTTATGCCGGATAATTTGTCACACGGCTCAACCCATAACGACCGGATTTTCACTACAGCTGATATTATGAAGAGTAACATGCATAAATTACATAAGTTAAATACCAGATAACATAAACACTGACAGAAAAATATCTGCATACTATACTTGGTAAATATTTCAGAAATTAATCCGTATTACATTTTTTAGCATTTCTCCCGCACAATGTAATACATTTCTTCGGATTCCTGCCATCGTAACTAATCGTACAAAAACGTAAAGAGCGAGCGGCCGATAGAGACAAAAAGGCGAGCGAGCGGCGGACACAGGCCTAATTGCATTATCAATCACTATTCAAGCAGACGAAAGGCTTCAAATCTTTTTATGTACCAGTCTCTCTATTGAGGACTCTACGTTGGGATTGGAGCGTATTGGACCATGCTGACCAAGGTTTCCATTTTTAAAATATATTTCTTCTGGCGCGTTAAGAAAAAATGAGGAGTTTAAACTATCAAGTTAACTATCAGGAACGTTTAATGTCCTACCAAACGTAGAAGCGAAAAAAATTGTACCACTAATGGTCACCTATCCTACTTACGACCACGCTAGATGTAAGTTTGTTAGTCGTTTACAATCTACACCGAAAAAAAAATACCACTCGCGGTTACCTATCTAATTCCAGATCGCGTTCGAGGATTTTTTTATGTGAGAAGAGTAGCAAACGAACATGCAAACCACCTGTCAAGTAGTCGCAGCCCATAGACATCCACGTACACCACAAACACGACCGAAATCCTATCTGAGCTCAAACGTATCTAACGTTCTTGCTGCTGAAGACTAAGTTGTTCGCCTTACTTCAAAGTGTAGCCGGCAACCGTACCTCTCCAACCGAAACACAAGTAATGCTTTACGGCGGATTATGAGGTCGACGGTGGTATTTCCCCGGTTGAACTATAATTCTGCCTTTAAACTTAAAACTTCCATCGTTTACGTTCTAAATAAACAAGACCGCGCGTCGGGAACAGACAAACAAAAAACGAAAGTGTAATAAATATTTGCAACTTAACGCCATTTCGCGGTAGATTAATAGCGGACGAGGCCGGGTCGTAACGCCTATGCGGCCAATAAACTCCCCTCTCGCTCCGCTGCGCACGCACAGATTACATTGACACAAGATCTTATCAAGGAATGTTGCTAAGTGCCTGTAAACACAAATCATATCAGAATAACTCCCGGGCGTGTCATATTTTCGTGGAAACGAACTAATTAATTAACGTTCTAATTTAGGTCAACTGCGACCGACTGTTCGTCGAACAAATGAGAAATATTTCTGGTAATCACGAGAAATCTTTTTGGTAATCTCGAGAAATCCTTATGTTAATGTCGAGAAATATTTCTCTTGATGTCGAGAAATCCTATTTTAATGTTTTTTACGTTTTTTCCAAAGACAAATTATCGTCTTATTTAAATCATAATCGAATTACTAAATAACGTCTGACGCGGTCACAAAACAGATAGCTGACCGTTAGAAATAAAGAAAATTTTATAAGGTGAAGTGCCGGCTACACATTAGAAACGAGGCGACCATCAGAGTCCTCAGGAGTAGCAACGTTCGAGCTCGGATAGGATTTCATTCTTGTTTGCGATTGTACGTATAATATCTAATGTATACTGTCTAATCTAATAATGCGATTATAGATATGTCTATGGGCTGCGACATTAACATCGGGTGATTGCACGCTCGTTTGCTACTCTTCTGACATAAAAAATCTAAAAAACTTTAAGTGTAGTTTTAGGTTAAGTTAGGTTAGTTAGAGGTTTAGTTTAGTGTTAGTATTGTGCATTAATAAGGGCGCAAAATAATATTTTTTTCAAATACCTTCTACGTACGAACCGCGCTCATTACAATTTTATTATTAGCATGGATAGATTAATAAAGTTTTATTAACCGATGCATGCTAATAAAAGTGCATATGCCCGTCTGTTAATACGTTATCTATGGCTGGTCGAGAGTTTTTTCCAAATGAGCTTAGTTGACCGGATATGCGATACCATCACGCGTCCACATGCTTGGATTTTATGACTGTCCATATTTATTTTAAAGGCAAAAAATGTTACCTAAGGTCCTAAAGAGGTACTTATAGAAACATTCACGAGATCTACTTTTACGTCATAAATTAAATGTATGTATAAATTCCGCAATAACATAGTTTAAAACCGTATTTAAGTTTATCTGTAAATGCGACGTCAACGCAACCGTCCCCTTAGCACCTAGGGTTGCACGCTCATTTGCTACTCGTCCACATAAAATAAAACAGTAGTTTAATTAGAAAATAGTATAAAGTAAAAATCGATTACGGCAATGTTTAGGTAAACGGAGCAAAAATTTCAATTACCTATAATCGATGACTCGTAAACGACTTTTATGTTTGCGAGATCTTAATCGATTCTATACATTTTAATGCTGGTCATACGCTTTACATGTTCATGGGAAAATGAGCTCAAAGGTCAATGTCGTAGAGTAGAATATCGTGTGAGACCAAAAAGACCAAGTAGGGAACCTACCTCATTTAATATGAAAAACACAATAGTATTAAAACAGTAAATAATTAACCTAAATGTCAAACAAAACGCGTCGTTGCTGGTGAAAACAGAGCGCGTCCTTATCCCGACTAGTGAATTGCGATTGCTATTCAGTGCGAATTGCGCCCAGCGTGTTGGCACCATGTGGATGGATACGTTTTTTACGGTTTTGTTTAGGATTTTATTATATTTTTATTTTGCTTTAGGCCATTCATTCGCAACGGATTATAAGTGTTATTTAGTACCTCCCCTGTGAACTATAACTCTACTACACTGGATCAGGTCTCCTGCTTTATACAGTTGAGCAGGAATAATGTGTGGTTTTAGTCCGTAATTCTGATAATCCTTCGTCCTAGCCTTGGGCGGAAAGTTGAGGCTTAGAGTTATCATCTAAATGTAACAATAGAACGCGCAATACTGACAGTTTCATGATTACAATACGATCATAAACTTTTTAACAATAATTAAGGTAAGTTCCATTCTATGCTTCCACATAACTGTCCTCTCGCGTCATTTCAAAACATGATGTATCCCGCCAAAACACATGTCGTAGACAACACCGCGTCTTTTTTTTATTGACTTGCATTCTCGGATCCTTGTCTACGATATGCAGATTAAAAAATGCATCCTCTTGTTTCTTCTCTGGAGGCAAATTTAATGACATTTTCGAATATAAAGGCCTTGCAACCGGTCATTACTTACCAGGTAACACGATTAAGCCTTATTAAGTCGATAAATAAAAACAAAATAGGTACCACCGCATCTCAGCCAATGTAAACGCATGTAACACACGCCCCTCCAGGGCAAGGAAGTCCCTCATTTTGGGGGGCAGCGACCCATGAAGCCCCCACTTTTGGACAAAATTAAATGCTAATAAGATACGTCGATTGCCAGATACCGTGTCTTCAATGGTCGTGTTTTGATAAACATAGCTTCAGGTTGTAAACGGTTATTGCACTTTAAGTAAATTGCGTTCAAACCGTAATTATTTGGTAACCGTAAACACCATTTAACCGTAATTTATATATATATATATATATTAGTCTTAGGAAAAGGCAGACGGGCCACCTCATGGAAAGCAATCACCGTAGCCTATGAACATTTGCAACACCAGGTAATGTGGATTTGTTAATAAATTTGGACTACAGAAGAATTATAAATATATGTATATTATTATGTTACATTTTTTTAATATATATAAACATATTTTTCTTAGTTTTTCACATATTTAAGATTAATTCGTTTTAAAATTTCACGTTATTTTAAGTTTTTTTTTATATTATATTTACAAATTCTAAGTAATAATCGTGTAAAGTATTATTATAAATAAAAATACTTCAATTTTTTTTTATAAATATTTTATATGGAACACGCTAACACTATGAAATATATTTTGAAAGTTCTATTCTATAGGGGATTAATAGGTTAAAAAGCTAATAGAAACAAACGAACGTGCGACCCACCTAATGGTAAGGTCAAACGCCCATGGATATTTAGCCAACTCCAAAAAAAAAAACAAGAGTTCCACTTGTAGACGATCACAGATGCGTTGCTACTAAAGATTAAGGAGGTCGCCTCATTTGTAAGTGAGCCGGTAATCACACCTTTCGATGGAAATGTATGTTTTGCGCTAGAAATGGTTATTTCAGTGGTATCTCCCCGGTCGAACCACATTGTGCCTTGAATAACCAGGTCGCCATTATAGACGACTCTAAGCTCTGTGGCAGTACTTAGATTTCCGCTATTGCACTGTCTATTCGTTGTTAGGATCATAAATAAATCAGCGTGTCCTTACAATAAATTAGGTTGCATTAAAATTGATTCATCATAATCAAGATAGTATGTTACTGCAGCAACTCTGCTGCAGACTTATAACGTCATATGTTGCATAGAAACAATCTTTATCTTAACTAGTTGCTACTCGCGACTTTGCTCGTTGATTGCAATATTATTGCTTACATAAAATTGGTTACGAACATCACGTTATATCAGATTCTGGCAGAAATAAGACCTCATGTGCCCGTAATTTTTAAATTGAATAGTTTTAAAAGTGGGAGAATTACAGTTCGACCGGGGAGGTACCATCGTCGCCCTCATAATTCGCCGTAAAGCATTAGTTGTGTTTCGGTTGGAAAGGTGCGGTTGCCGCCTACACTGAAGCGAGGCGACCTTCTTAATAATCAGGAGTAGCAACATATCTACGTTCAAGCTCAGATAGAATTTCGGTCGTGTTTGTGGTTGTGCGTGGATGTCTATGGGCTGCGACTACTTACAATCAAATGGTCATGGTGGCATGCTCGTTTGCTACTCTTCTCACATGGAAGTTTTGAAGAATATTTATAGTTTGTTCACAAAGTGTACCTGAGTACCCTTTGTGCACTTTCAGGGGAAGATGTGCATTGTTTGTTAATTGAATAAATGTCTTGTGAGCCCTTTGTCACTTACGGGTAAGAACGCAAAGGGCCACGTAACTAATTCATGATTTTTTACGAATATCATCACGGACTTTATATGTACTATGCAACGGGTACTTGTGACTTACGATATTAATTGCCGTTGCTTGGAATCAGTCGTATGACTCGTATGAAAACGCGTTTTAGCCGTGACCACGAGCCATGCAACTGGCAATATTGGCTATTAAAAATCATTAATCGTTAGTACCCATTCTTCAATCTTGTTTGATCTTGGACGTGGATTTAGAAATAGAGTAGCCATTTCACAAAACACCTTTTAAGCCTGTTCGAAAGCTCGCTACCTGACCGCCGTAAAAAATTACGGAACCCATCATTAAATTCATAAGCTCCGGACCGGGCTATCGTTTACGCATGTGACAATGTAAATTAAGCCCTATTTAACGGGTATTAAAGAGTATAATGTAGCAACCGTTTAAGTGGTAGTTACGGTAAAGCATGTCTTGCATCGAAATCGCTACCAAACGTGGTACCCTGTAATTTGTAATAAAAAATCTATTTATAAGATAAAATAAAGCACAGAGACCGCTACCTAAGGTGCCCGGCGATCGATCTCGTCAGTTTTAATAAATCAATCTGTGCAAGCTATTTTAACGCTTGTCAAACGTTATCATACGATATATATTTGCGCGACCGGCCACGGTGGACGGCAAATTATTCTGTAATGCGTAAAGGTCGAATTTTGTAATTTAGTTAAGTCGGAGGCAACTAACTATATATATAATATTTAATAACTTTTTATACGATCGACGGCGAGCAGGTGATTTGGTTTTTTAACGAATCTTTAAACTAAAACTCTGATCGACGGACCGCTACTGAAGTAGTTCGTACTCCAAATTATAGTGTATTAATATTGCTTCCCAGTTACAAAATTTTTATTTATAGTGTGCGCGTGCGTCGCGGCTTGCGGCTGCGGCGTTGCGGTCCGTCGATACGGTGCGGCGATGCGGCGACAACCGACGCGATTGTGTCGACTCCACTTAATCACCTATTCGGGCAACGACGTGCGAATATATTTATTTCGGCCGTTTTACTGCCACCCATAAAGGGACGTAATGAACAAACGTCTTTATGGTACACTTGTAAACGTCAGATATCACTCATTTCAGGCGGGACGGACAAAAAATGCCATAAATATTTCTTAACAAAATGGCTCCTACTGAATATTGTAGCCATAAACTCGGCTCTATAAAATGAGGTTTAGTTGTTTAACTTTTGTTGTGCTCTACGGTGGAATTAAAAGAACTTAGGACGGGACGAAACGGGACTATTGTTTGCTCACTGTTCGCGTCCTGCCATAAATATGTAAATGATAGAAAACTATTCATAACTCTAAAGAATATATAAATATTTTACTGCCCGTCATATTTGGTAGTCGAAAATGCAACAATTTGGACTAGCGTAACTGGCTCGGGTGCATTTTAAAATTTAACTTTTAAAACCTATTACTGTCCCGTTTTTGAACATGGGACCCATATGAGAACAGCTTTATAATCCTTAACGCTGGCTCAAGTCGGGTTGGGAGAGTTCACACGCCTTTCAGTACTATGGACTGAGTACTAGTTTCCTTACGACACTTTCCTTCGAACAAGCAATGATCGCCACGATCATTGTTTCTCTAAATCTGAAGTTTGTACTTGGGATCGATTCGATCGACTTTTATTCCCGTGTGATAGACCAGATCGCTAAGCTACTTAGACTAGAACTTAGGTAAAAAAGCGTAACAATATCCCACAAGCCGTAACTAACCATGTGTTCATTTTGACTTTAATTCGCATTAACCGAAAACACATGGCGTGGCTCAAATCTAAACCAAAAGCGACGCTTCATTCTAAGCGTCATCCCCATTAGACAAAGACGGGGCACAAATAGAGAAAGATGGGGAATGAAAGGAGTTTTTCTTGCGTTTTTTGCCCCGAAATCCATTTCGAATTTTATTTTTAATACAAGAAAAGTATTCAAAAGATACGAGGGCAGGTAGACGGCCCGGGTGTTTGCTTAGCCTAAGTTTTTTTCTCGCTAAGAATTCCATTTGATTTACGGCCCTACCCTGTGACGATTTGTGATCTGTAATTTCTGATGTGAGTTTTGTCACTGCGGAGCTGGGATGGTTGATTTATTAATTTATAAGACGTCCGGAGGCGTGATCCGGTTTTACAGTACATTGTAACATGTAATTTGGACGAGAAACGTGTTATTTGGTGCGCGGGAACTGACTTCCAATTTTTGATGTTTGCTTGTTTTGATAAATCATTATTATCATTATCATTATCAACTTAGTACTGAACACGGGTATCCTCTTAAATTGAGAAATAGGTTACAATCAAGTATGATATCCGGATTAGCAGACATTTTATATCAACAAATTACCAGGACACGTAAGGTGTTTCGTTTTGGAGAAGAGGCGGCGATAGAAAAAACATGACTAATGTCCAATCTTTGGTCGAATGTAGATTTGTTGGTACTCAAGACTAAGAATCTTTGCATTTCTCCAATAGAAACTTTCCAACTTCGCCAATTTCTCCAATAGACGGATTATTAGCCTCGCGTTGGTACCTCGAAGCATTTCACCACCTATTAGACTAAACCTGTGAACGATCCAACATAAACCACTTAAACTGTAAACGATAGTCTGGCTATCAGTAAACAAAGCAAATCACGCATTCTGTAAAGCGCGTAGACGGTGTTACGCGGCCATTTAACGTCCCGTGGGGGTCATTTCGGTCCAGAAGGTCAGTTTTTCGGCCATTAACGCGATCAGAGGGTTGCAGGAATTAACCGGAGTATAAAGGTGTAGGTAATGACTCACTCAGGGGCAGTCGACTAGAATAGTCTTGTTTTCCACTATTGCTTACCCCTACCTACCCCTAACCCCTATCTACTTCTATTACAACCTTCTTTAATGGGTGCTCTGTTAATTTTATGTCTGCTTTGTGAATGGGGTAAACGTTATTATGTCACTAACTTAAAAGTATAGCCTTCTGATGTGCAACAAAATAATTGTTTGATAACTTTGTTTTTGTATGTACTAGTTTACATTTTTATTAAAAAATAAGTAAGATGTAATTAAAAAAGGTATAATACTTGTCGATCGTGCAATTTTATTACTTATGTTTCGGTTGGAGAAGTGCGGCTACCAGCTACACTTTGAAGCGAGGCGACCATCTTAGTCCTCAGGAGTAGCAACGTACCGACGTTCGAGCTCAGATAGGATTTCCGTTGTGTTTTTTTGTGGTCGTACGTGGATGTCTATGGGCGACTACTTAACATCAGGTGGTTTGCGTGCTCGTTTGCTACTCTTCACATATAAACAAAACCCGCAAAGGGCGCAAATTTGACGTCATCATTTACGTTATTGATTACAATCATTTTTGTGTATCTTATATATGGTCCATTTTGCGAAGACAACGTGACATTTTGAACATCGAGTTTACAGGAGACGATTTTTAAACTTTCCATCGATTTTTTTTTTTAATATTGCTTTTAATACTGTTAGAGCATGTTTAGGTTAACTAATATTACAACAATTCATGTAAAGGTATCTATTGTAAGTCTTCAAATAAACTATACGAAATAATCACATTAAAAAAAAACTTTATATTTATCGAAAAGTCACACTATCGTCGCATATACACGTTATACATATTTTTTCTCACATATGCATTTAAAACCAAACTTAGCTGTCCCGTCACAGATAATACAAATTACGAAAAAAAATTATAAACGAAATTGCAAAATGGTCTTTTCAAAAAGCAACACATCTATGAATCCAAATGATGGATTTGTAAAAAAACGGTGATCCGTCTTGAGATGGATTATTATTTATGAGACAGCTGTTTATTTGTATTTTTTAAATTTTAATCTTCTTTCAAATGGATTTAGTTTTTATGCTTTTTAATTTGTATAGGAAGCGTAATTTTTTCAATAGCCATTTAATGTATGGTCTTTTGATGTTAAGCCTTGTAACTGTACATTATCACAAATTAGCTTTGGAAATTTATGAAAGAAAAGAAAAGACTTGAGAAACTTTGTTATGAATTTGGACACAAACAGACGTATATCTATGTGTAATAATAGTATCTGCCGTCCATAGACACCTGGATGAACTCCATAGACAAGTCTAGTAGAAGTCGGTCACAGATGCATTATCAACGAGGTGAGATGGTCATCTCATATTTGAGAAAATTGATACTATGCCTTAAGCGTAATCAAAGACATTTTTGTAATCAAAGAGATTATAATTTTAATATCTTACACCTACAGGTTCAGTCACCTAGCTAATAATGTTTCGTGATCTCTAAATATTATGAAACAAAGTCCCCCGTAGTTTCTGTCACACAGATTTTAACAACAAATAGAGTGACTCCTGAGGAAGGTATTGGTACATAATAAGTTAAGTTTTTTGCAAAATGGCCGAGAAATAAAATAGTTAAATTAAATATAGTAATTTAGATGTTATTCGAAATAGACATTTTTAATTGTTACTTTTTGCAACTAGGTAATGACTGGATGCATGTATGAAAGAAAAATATTATAAGTAAAAATACACTCTATTCCCCGAGGAAAGCTGTGTGGTTAGTACAAAATCTAAGGAAGTAAATATTTCCTCGATGTCAAACAAACGGCTGTGAAACAGAATAATGGCAACACAAAGTGAATTGTTTGCAAACGCGTATGCAAATCATACAATTTACCCCGTTCTTTTAAATCACTTCACACTAAGTGAGATACAATGGCCGCTATCTGCCCGATCGGCGAATTAACCCTTGACGTCTCCCGGCGCCGACAACAAACACACACACACACACAAACAAACAATGAATTCAAGCATGTTTACAGTACTGAAGAGCACTCGCGCACGCTCGATTTGAAAATAAACAAGTCAAAAAGTGTTTTTCGAGAAGAAAAAACAAATTTTAAACAAGGCAAGTTCAACTAAACAAACACGGGGCTGAAGGGCCGCGTAGCGCATAATGGAATAGTTACGCAGACTACCCCGCGATCTCGCGTTTATTTAAACAAAAATAAACGCGTTCATAGTACGCTGTATTATGAATAAGTAAGCATATTCGCCCTATTCCCTTTTTTAATAACCGCACGCCACCCTTCGAAATCCCGGCGGGGCAGAAATTAAAGTGTAATGGTCGTATGTTTAATAACTTATCTGCGGGTAGCGATGTGTGGGCTTTGTTAATACAATTTTTAAAGTTAATTCCTTAAAGGGTTCCAAAAATCGATGGCGTATTTGCATTTAGTTTAAATTGATAACCCTCAACGCACGTTCAGTGTTAAGATACGATTAATTCTGATGATCGGTTAGGTCGGAGCGCTAGAAAAGTTTATTGCCATGCTAATTGGATAGAAAAAGTTGTAATTTTTTACGCTTACTTGTTACTAAATAATATTCGCATGGTCATATTTCGCTCGATTTTATTTCTGTAAAAGTAATTGAATTAACTTGGTATTTTTAAAAATTCCCAACGTTTATGCCGTCAACTCGTTCAATTGTACACAATTACGGAAAATTAAAGGCAGAGAAATACAAGGGGCATTGAGACCCTGATGCATTCGCCTACCCTAATCATTGACACATTGATGAAACAATCACAGGACGGGCGGGAGAGGGTTAGACGCATTACTGGACATAATCTTGATTGATCAGCTACAAATAACGTTGGTTTTGCTCAGCGTGACCAATCCGCCCCGGGCCGCGGAGACCCCACGAGCAGTTGGGGGTTGATTGCACTTTTCGTACTACGCGAAGTTATTGTACTCGTACTCATGAATATTACATTATTTACCATGTTTCTTGTGCTTTTTACCCCGGGAAGTGTAATTACAAATTACGCTACATCTTTGAGTACTTTATATTAAATATAATTGTATTTGACAAGTTCCATCGAAATCTGTTAAGTTGAAATGCGTATTATCTTTCTCTTTTATTTACTAGAATTAAACTATTTTAAGCATGCATTAGATTTACTTCTATTCTTTAATATAAGGATACATTTATGGTCATTGAACCACGTAAAACTTCAAACTATACTTCATATAAAATTTTATTGACCAAAAAGAATGAAAAGCATTATACGACACTTATGATAATTATTATTTTTGACAGCATTTATTCGTTTTATCACGCTAACTTGTTTTTGTAGCATTATAATGTCAAATTAATGTCATGAGCGATAGATAAATCAAACATTTTAACAGCTGATCGTTGTCCGCCATGACAGTTTTTTTTGTCATAAATATTTAACTGTGGTATAGTGAAAACTCTTGCATTAGTCCATGAAGTGAAAATATAGTTTAATATAGAATAATTCGAAAGTTACTCTTGGAATAAAACTTATTCCAGTTTAGTAGATACAATAAATAATTTTAAAGAAATTACCATTAAAGGATCAACGTCAGGTAGTAATGTTAAATAATTAGTGCTTAAATTATCGTCCTCCGTTATTTGTGCTATTTCTTAATAAACGGAGGCGTTTGTGGCTGTCATTTCTAGACCTAGGGCTCGGGCAAATTACCTAGGTCTTGATTACAGGGGAGGATACTTGATCGGGGTGAATAATGCACAGCGGTGAAGTATCCAGGGGTTAATAATATGTTATTCGTCTTTGAAATTATGAATATATATAGAGTTGCATTTTTATGGATTAGCAATTGCACTATTGTGTATGCAAACCATCTGACGGCAAGTCGACATATGTAAAAAATGTGCAAAAAATATGATTTATAATTTAAAAATAGAGCATGCGTCGATGAAGTCGATGACATATGTGTTGCTACTCCTAACAATTAAAATGGTGGCTTCAAAGATGCGTAAGAATCTCATGTCTGTCTGTTCATCTATTCGTTAAGTTTCCGTACCCGTTATATAGTAAAAAAAATGTATATGGAAATCAGTGGTCTGCACGTTCGTTTGCTGTTCTTTCCACAAAAACCTACGTACGTATCATGCACATATGGTAATCACTTTATATACCGTATGCATTAAACATATATACTACACGTCTTCATATGTAAAGGACGATTATATAATGATCCATTTACTTAATAATACATGACTTGACGCTTGGTGTTTTAACTACCATTATGTGTAACTACATATTTTACATATATATAAATTTGTTGGCTCTCCGTTATTATATTGTCATGAAGTACATAAGCTATTTACAAAAGTATTTAAGGTTTCACGGGCGTGTTCCACCGTTGGTCCTTCGGAGGCTGTTTAAATAAACAGTAATTATTGGTTTGAGGCAACGTGGCCATCTTTATTTCAATCTGTCATTTATAATCGTAACCAGGCGATGTATCTTAATGGAATACTGACTCAACTCAAAAAAGACGATTGTTGGGAAATCGCAAAGGATCTTGCTATGAGAACTTTTCCTACTTATTGATGTATAAAATTAAAACTGACATATCGCTGGGGCGGTAGTAATGCGTAATTTCAATTTAATTCGAACGGTAGATGGCGCTAACAGAAGCCTGTGTCTATGTAACTAATTTTTGACCTATCTACTAATGGGTCAGTGGTTATATTTTTTAATGTCAGCAATTGTTTCCATTTACGTTTTTTTATTTGAGAAGAGTAACAAACGAGCATGCAAACCACCTGTTTTTAAATAGTCGTAGCCCATAGACATCCAGGTACAAGCACAAACACAACTGAAATCCTATCTGAGCTCGAAAGCAGATACGTTGCTACTCCTGAGGACTAAAACGGTCGCCTCGCTGCAAAGTGTTGTAATGTTTTATTTTTATTTTTTGGGAGTAGCAAACTAACGTGTACGTGTTTATGGTCATCTAGATCCAACCTCAACCATACCCTAAGCCTGTTGTAGTGACACAGATCCTGCCGTAAAAGTACCAGATGGATACGTTGCTACTTCTGATGACTAAGACTGTCGCCTTGCTTGTATCTTTAGTCAGCAATCGCTCCCCAACCAACACAAGAGTGGGGTCTCGGCAGATTATCAGTGCGGCGTTGGTACCTTCCTACCAACTAGACTTCTACCATTTATCATAAGTAACTGTCCACCTAAACCTTTCCACCATAGCTTCACGATACAAATGGGTGGTTACCACATTTATTGAGAGAATGCCACCCAGGACTCAAACTACTCATACCAATACATACTCATACATACATATACATACATACTCAAACATACACACACGGTATAGGGATTTAGCATGAGTCGCGTACTATAAGAATTTTAGTACGCGACTCATGCTAAATCCCTATACCGTGGGTGCTATGACCAAGAGTAGGCGTCCGGACCCAGAATAAAATCAAATTTCTCATTAACGTTTCCGCATGATCGGGCATTGAACCCGGAACTCCCACGCGACCGCTAAGTGTCACTTAGTCACTACGTCGATCATCAAAGAATATTTAATTAACTGATTTATCTTTGTACATATAATTCTTCTGTGCGTGTGTCACTGAACTCCTACACGGCTGGACCGATTTTAATGAAATTCTTCGTGTCTTCAAGTGGATCCGAGAATGGTTTAGACTCTCATCTGGACCCAATAGGCACTGGGACCAGATGCAAAGCTGATATTTCGGAACTTCGATCTAATAGAACCTGGTATACTTTTTACAAAAAATGACTTACATTTCTTTCAGAGCGGGACAACATCCGCTGAGCCCACTAGTATTTATATAAAATAGTGACGTGGTTGACAGACAGACCAGTCAAAGTCAAAACCACAGTACAATCCTAATATTTGGAAATAGGTACCCCAAAAGTGAGTATGAGTGAATTTTGAAAATTCTTATAATTTTGAAAATAGTTGACATAAATGTGAGTAACAAATATATTTCTGAAACCCGCTAATAGATTTTCTTCAAATATTCATACATACAGTGAATAAAGAACTACAAAATTAATTTAATATATTGTTTTTAT
>DWON01006079.1:0-14232 GCA_018251015.1 Phocides pigmalion okeechobee
TAATTTCAAATAGGACTTTTAAATTATGTTATTTGTATACCCAAAAGGGTCGAATATAGCGCACTTCATGTAACCATATATGCACAAATAATGAGAATTAAGAACTAAGAATATTTCTGCAAAAAAGTTAATTCGAAAATCAAATCTAAAAAAAACTATTGAAAAATTACGCTAAAAAGGATAAAACAGGAAAATAATTTCATTTAAAATTATTATGTGAAAGTAATTTATTATTAATCGTCTATTAAGTAAACAATTTACATATCATATTTTAACGTATGTCATGCATATTTATGCTGATTTTCAATATATAGTATTTATATGCCACTTTTCTGTAAGCTTTTTGCTAAAACCACTTTTCTGTTAAAATGTATCGTATATGCTCCTCTGGCCTGACGAATACTAATGACTATTTAATTTAAAAAGTGGATATTTTCATTACAATATAGTAATTGTATGACTACATTTCACATTAAAAATTAAAGTATAGTTGAGAATATGCACTTGGAAATAAACAAATTGAGACACAATTTGTTAAACGGTTTTTAATCAGTGATTGCGAGAGGAATACGCTTTGAAAAACCAAAATCTCTTTGAATATGCAAATGGGTACAATACAGAGAATTGCTGCTTGAAACTGTTCATATGCCGTTAGTTCTTGGCAAGCAGCAGCTTGGGAACGCAAATAAGGCATTAGAAGTTACGCAGGTCAGTCTTCTAGATCCTGCTCGTATCGTGACAAAGTTTCAACGTATTTAAAGTGTAAATTGGTCAAATATATATTTAGATGTAAGTAGCAACTTTTGGCTCTGAAGATTAGGGTGAAAAACTTTTTTTTAAATACGTACACTAGAGTAGGTAGTGTATTACTGTGGGGTCCGAATGAATCAGAAGAGGTCCACGTTGTTTACCAAAATACTTTCCTAGTCAACCATCTTTTTATACTGACTCTTATGATGATTTTTGTTACTGAAAAACATCTTTGTGAGGTTAAAAATAGCAGAATTTGCAGAAACAGACTCAGATTCAATCATTTCTTAATATTTTTCTTTTCTTTTCTCATTATCCGCCGTAAAGCAAATCTTGTGTTTCAGTTGAAGAGGTGTGGTAGGCTTGCCACTTGCCAGCGAGACGACCATCTCAATTTACAAGAGTGGCAATACATTTATGCATGACATCCAGTGACTTTAGTTTTGTTTGAGGTTAGACAGGGATGTCCATAGACTGTACAGACCATTTAACGTCAGATGGCCTACATACATTATTGCAAGCATGCAAGCTTGTTTTAAAACCGATTCCAAGTTTCAGTGCACGTGCAAGCGTTGGCTAGACACATCTGCCTGTATCTAGATTTCCTGTTTAGACTCTTAGAGGGAAAAATCTAGTAATAGAACTTATAAATATTACGATTACGAATAAGAAATCGCATAAAAAGCAACGGAAAAGTAAGCAGATTAACTGTTGATAATGGCGGGACGTGCTTCCGTCGTCAACAGATGTCATTTTAATGGTTTCTGCATCTGTTACTTGACGCATTCTTACGATGTTAGAAGGTAGATAACACACGAGACATTCTTACTTTGTCCTTAGAGTAGTGTTGATTGTTGTCAACTAATTTTATTTTGATTCTATTTGCACATTTAAGCTTAAGTGTTACAAGTTTTAAAGGGTATTGTTAACATTATAACTGACAAGCAAGACGACTGAAGGCCAACTAATTATAGTGACCAGCTGCTACTCCTGTTACATTAATGAAAAATAGAGATGTAAACTATAGTCTATATAACTATAATAACGCAAACAACTTCTAACATCAGACTACTCGACACTTGCTTCTTATCTTTATATATATAACTAGCGACTGGCCCAGCTTCGCTCGGGTAATAAAGTTTATATTTAATTACATTATTTTTATTTCATACATGCATCCAGTCATTACCTAGTTGCATAAACTAACAATTAGAAACATGTATTTCTAACGACGACTGATTATTTACTTATTTGTATGTATATAGAATTCTCGCCCAGTTTACAAAAATCCTACACCTATTATGCACCAAAACTTTCCTAAGAAATCACTCTACCTATTGTTGAATACTAGAAGAAAATCCGTCCAGTACTTTTTGAGTTTATTATGAACAGGCACACAGTCGCGACGGGGGACTTTGTTGTGCAATATTTAGAGTTTCTTCTGTGTATGTGTATGTCTTCGTCTTCAGGTGATCGGATAATGGTTTAGATTCTCAATTGGACTTAATAGGTGGGACTGGAATTGGATTCAAAGCTGATATTTCTGAACTTGGATCCTGTAGAAAAATTACTTATAGAATTTTTTTTCAGCGCAGAACAATGTCCGCTGACCTATACTAGTATTATTAAAAAAAAATAGGAGCGAGACTCGTCAATGTAAATGTACATATAAATACGGGTGAACGCGGAAAAAAGTCCAGTAAAGCAGACCAAATGCAATGAGGTGCAAATGTAGACCGGTTGGAACAATGATTTCCTCGCAGTCTCCGATCGCCCTGCATAGCCATTGACACAGATTGCTAATGCACGTTTCTTACTCAATATTAATATTCTTCGTATAGAAAACAGGGAAATTAAACAAGCCCCATACAATCACCGTTACCTTGCATAAATGTTAACATTGGAATTTTCACTTAATCCTAACAACAGTTTCTTGTATTAAAAAAAAAATGTTTCTAAACGTTACATTTTATTAAATATTTATTTTCACAACAATTTACACGTTATTTACAATAACGAAAACCTTAAAACGAATCATAAAAGCCTAACCTAAATAATCTAAAGGGAGTCCGTGCTCATGCGGCATGGTGCCAAGAACACAAGCCGAATTCCCGGGTTGAATAATCGCAATTCTCTATGTAAGATATAGACCAGCCTTCTCGTCACTAGCGGCGTCACATTGTATTTTAAAATTGTTATAATTATACTATCGTAATAACTAAATATAATCTACATATTATAAATGTTATAAATACATTAACCTTTGCTTTTTACATACCTTTTCATACGTCAACCAGAATCCCATATAACACAGCGACAACACACCTGCAAGCAAACAAAACAGAGTATGAACGTAATGCGTTAAAAACCGTAACATCATATTAAGTTAGCCCTATAAAAATAACAAGGTACAATTTGATCTAAATGATAATGTAACAATCTTGTCCACAGTTCCCTTATTCCATTCCAGAGGCCGTTAAACAAAGCGGTGCGTATAATTTGATTTAACTCCAGAAACTGGAATCTAGCTCTCTCGTAGATGACCGCAGATAATCACTGTGTAAATAGCAACAAAAATGTGTCAAGCCACTTTATACACATATAGCGTTTGGGACGCGCGGTAAACGCTCCAATATAAAATAACAGTGTTTACTCGCGGCTTCCTTCACCCAAATAATATACCAGTACATTTTACCGCTTTTTACTTTTTAGTGGTGGAATTTCCAAAATTCCGTTATATAAAAGTAAGATGTCTTTCAGGATTGTGGTTTAGCCATTTCTACTGTGTTAATCTAGTGTTCTGTGAGTCACCATACATTTTTATACGTAAAGTAGCAAACGAGCTTGCAGGGCACTTGATCCACCTCATGAACTTTCAACCTAGAATAATATCGAAGTCCAACCTGAGGTTGCTTCTATCGATCACTAAGATGGGCGTCTTGTTTATAAGTGTAGCAACAATACCTTTAAACGAAATATAAGTATTCCTCGCGGTTGCTAAGACGATGGATTATCATTGGTAAATATTCGTGTGCTCTGGCCTAATTCCAGAACGTAATAACGGAAATGGGACAACATTCCAGACCCCATTAAACTTGGTGTTACAATGTTGTGACATTTAAGTTTTTATCGGGACTCTCGAGCAATAAACACACGTTAATCCACGTCTGTCGCCGTGATTGTAACGTGGGATATAATTTTCTGAGATATGAGACACACTACAATTATAAAAGGATCTGAAGACAAATGTTTTAAAAATAATTTGAGCGACCGTGCTGTTATTTTTACTCGTATTTAATTACTTAGAAAACATCGCTAGCGTCATCAAGTTAATATTCGTGTTTAATTTGATTACTTAAACATTACGTTACGATATTTTTATGATGTGAATCATCACAATTATACTGATTAAATAGATATTTTACCAAGGTGAAAATGCCATTAACATAAACCAGAAGAAGGAAGAGGCCAAATATTGAACCTTGAGGAACACCGGTACTGAGAACGGAACCAACATAGTAAGATTTATAGAAATCACGCCTTAAACATCGTTAATAGCATAGTAATAATTTACATTTTAACACCAGTATTTCATAATCGAAAGCCTTTAGAAAGTGTATGTGTCTATGCAATAAATTTATTAGTAAAACAAATGTTTTGTAAGATGTAGGCGGAAAGAAAGCTGGCAGTAAACATTTAGCAGTAAAACAGCTGGGAGCTTTTCCAAACCATTAAATAACAAACGGCGAAGGTAACGTAGAGACGTGCAAACAACCGCGTAATATTGTTATTGACCGTTGACAGATCCAACAATGTATACAAAGCTTTCACTACCTAGCGGTCGCCATTCATGGACCGACTACAAAAATGTTCAGAATATTTTTACTTTTAATAATTTTTTAACACATCTTTGTTTTTCCTTTATCTTTTACACGATACAAGCTCAATGTTATAAAATGCAGTAAACGACGTAACATTAAACATGTTACGTCCTAAAATTGTGATAATTTATGTGTCTGCAATATATAGCCAAATTAACTAATTAACAAAATAATTACAATTAGTTGCCAGCTATACTTACAAGCGAAGCCATTGTAGTCATCAGGAGTAGCAATGCATCTACGTACGAACTCAGAACTTCAGTCCTGTTTGGGGTTGTATGTGAATGTACATATATAGGCTACAGAAAATAGTTAACATCAAGTGGCCTTCATACTCATTTGCTATTCTCTTAATATAAAAGAAATATTCAAAATAACCTTTGAATAGCAGCTTTATATGAAGTGCAGTGCAAAAAGACTCCCAAATGTGATATCATCGGGGCATCTAAGGTCAAGTCTTCGTAATTTTGACTGAGAGATAAGATAACAAATTGATGTGGCATTTATTACGCGAGCACACAATAGGGGTCACTTTGGCGAGGATAATCTTGACGTATTGATAAAGTCCATCGAGGTATACGAGTTGGTTGACGGGTTACGTCACAAACCTTCAAAGTTGGGAGAATTCGACCTTTCACCCGGCGAAAGTGAGGCCCGGAGGTGATAATGGAGCATGTTGACATTTGTAATTGCCGGAAATGATTGATGATGGATTCTTATTCGTTACGGAGGCCTACCAAACGTGTACGTGATGTGAGGCTGTTATGTAATTCTTGTATGACAGGTTTAAATATTACCGCATTGGTTGTTCAGTCCAAAAACATTATTAAACAAGTATTTAAACATTACGTCCGGTCGTTAATTTTAGAGGATATTAAAGAAGATTATATAGACGGCGAATGATAACATAAATAAGATAAAAAGAACGTGTTGAAAAAGGAGCAAAACAGCTTGCAGGTCATTTGATGTTGTATCTACTCTCCTACTCTCTACTGTCCATAGACATCTTCGTCTAATCTCAAATAAAATTAACGTCCTGCCTGACATCGTACATAGATGCGTTGTTGCTCCTAAGGACTGAGATAGTTGCCTAGCTTGGCAGTGTAGCCGGCAACCGCACCTATCCAACCAAAACACATGTTGTTTAACGGCGGATTATGAGAGCGGTGGTAGTATCTCCCCGGTCGAACGAATGTACCATATTTCAGACTATTGACAGGAAGAGACAGAATAGGTATTCTGTATATAAATACTACACTACATTACAACAAAAAATGCGAAGATGATCGTGTACGCTTTGACAAATACATTTAAATATGAGGTGATCAAGTCCACAGGAGTACCATCTCAATTTAAACTCCTATTTTATGTGGAGTTGTTTACAGTTATCTGTTGATAAAAGTTACCACTACCCATCAAATAGACTGCTTGATACTTTATTATGCATGGTAGTAAATATATTATTGACACTAAAAAGGTGTACCGAGGTCAATTTAACTTTCATCACAGTAATAAATTTGGTCAAATTGGCTTCGCATGGTATGATTAAATCTAAAATGTCAACACTATAATTTACACTTACAACAAAATATTTCTTTACATACCGGATTTTATCCAAACAAGTCACTAATTTGCCAGCCAAGATTGCCTTATTTTCATAAATTATATACCTCAATTACGACATCCTCCAAAATTATTTAAATTGCTCGATAAGCTTTCAATTCTAAGAAAATAATTCGGATCGTGCTTAATTTCGAAGGTGGAAGGCAGGAAACTGTAAATCTTATTCTGCCAATCCGTTTTTCCCGCAACGAGGCAAGGAGCGGAGTCGCGTGCAAAATCTATTCATTCAATAAAGGCAGGGAGAGCTGCTTTGACCACCATCATTATACCACAGTACCGTTGGCCGATTCAATTTACTTATTAATAGGGCTGCGGGCCACAGATTGTTAAGCTTTTTGTTGCTGGCACATACAGTATTACATTATGGCTGTCGTTAGACCCTTTAAAGACTTAATGAAATAGAAATAGCAAGCATTCACCTGTCCGCCTATGGATAATTGGTTACTGCTGCAAATCTGTAGCCAATTCTCGTTGCGTTGCTACTCCTGAGTGATATAAGTGAGCCGACAACTAAACCCTTCTACTAAAATGTATTATTTCCTTGATGCTACATAAGGTTGTTTTGCATGGTTCATCCCTTAACTTCTCAAGTTCAGAACATGAGTATTATTTTTGCAGAAGAACACAATTTTATTTTTTAACGGGCTCAGACTCACATAATAAAAAGTTTAAAAACAAATCTATACATAGATATAATAAAAATGTAATAGATGGCTTGTCTGTGCATGACAAATATATTAAAAAATTCATATGTCCGTTTGCTTGTGTGTTTGTGCACGCTAATCTCAGAAACGGCTTATCTGATTTGAATGCTGTTATCAAGATTATCTTGTGATGGGCCTCACTTAACATTTAGTGCTTCTTCCATTTAAATTAATCCATTTAAATAAGTTATATCAATTTATGTACCACGAAAACTAAGCCTCGGACAAAAGCTCGTATTAGAATAAACTATTATTATTATGAGTTAGTACCAACCCTACGTAATACTAGGGCTGCTGTAAAATCAATCGAGTTACAGTTATTATTTTTCAATCCGCAGTAAATTATCTAACCGGCATTTAATCTTTAACATTATTGCTTGTTTATACACGGAAAATCTTTCAATTGCGGCTTAACGGCGAGTTATCAGGGAAATTAATACTAGCTTTTATGATACACTTGTAAAATAACTTGAGCAA
Source organism: Phocides pigmalion okeechobee (assembly GCA_018251015.1). Classification (NCBI taxonomy): domain Eukaryota; kingdom Metazoa; phylum Arthropoda; class Insecta; order Lepidoptera; family Hesperiidae; genus Phocides; species Phocides pigmalion. Next base: position 7,436 of record DWON01006079.1, read on the forward strand.
TGAACACTTAAAATGATTAAGACAGGGAAGAAGCATAATTGGAATTAATTTATTAAGCTTACATAATATATACAACTTGTGTGAGTGAGGTATATAGTAATAGTTTTCCAGAAAATTTTCAAATGTATAAAATATACCAATTTATGACTCATTCTGATAGCCGGCCGATGGCTAGACATAGCCAAAAGTGACTATTAATAAAAGATATACGAATCTGCGGTCTATCGGGAAATTATTGAATTGGCATAAATACAAACAGAAAAATGAACTAAAAACCAAATACAGACAAAAAAACAAAAAAAAAAGTCTGATTTTTATATCGGCCTCTATTTTTTTTTTAATTAAGAAAGAATTTTTGATATTGACGTTAAACTATCTTGCATGTCATAATTGTACAAATGTTGTGTTAACTGCCATTTTTTTAACATTCAATGATGTATTGGTCAGGTCCCCATTTCAATATATTACGACACCCTAATGTGATATGAACTAGCTCTCTTGTTACCAGCTGCTTCGAAACTCTCCATGGGACTTATTGTTTAAAAAAAATCTGGCACTCAATCTCCACGGACCAACGGTTTCAAAACTAAGCAGAACAAACACTTAATCACTGCTAAGGGCCTAGGGACTGCTAGGGGTTACTAACATTTTTGCATCTCTTACCATATTTTGCAGTAATGTATTTTTTAAATACGAGTATATTATACGACGACGACGACGTCAGACGGGCCACCTGGAAAGCAGTCAGCGTCGCCTGCAGACATTTACAAAACCGAGAAAGTAGTCACCGTCGCCTATGGACATTTGGAACCTAACTGTAACCTGAGTATCGGAGACGCACAGCCCTAGACGCAGGTACTTAGGGACAATCCCTCCAATTACCATTGCGCAATGCCATCACCCGCTACGCCCACGCCGCGTGACTCGTGCCGGCCGCTATCTCACCGCATCTGATGCACACTGACTGTTACCCACATGTAGCTTCAATGCTGTATGATTTCCTATTGACCACCGATAATTTTAATGAGCTTTCAAACCCTCAATACTTACTTCGATTCAAAATCTATGTCCAGTTATATCGTTTTAATAGGGCAGCTGTTTATGTGGGTGAAAATTTTGTATGGGACAGCAAAGCGAAGTAATCGAAACATATTTTGGCTGTGGTACTAGTCGTAAGCCATTATTATCTCTTCTGGGCACGGTCTCTTCAAAAGGAGAAAGATTAGACCAGTCTTAAAAGGTAGGAGAACTACAGTTCATCGGGGGAGGTGCCACCGCCGCCCTTATAATCCGCCGTAAAGCATCACTTATGTTTAATAAAATGTTTAATGAATAGATTTTGCATGTTCCGGTTGGAGAAGTGCGGTTGCCGGCTACACTTTGAAGCGAGGCCATCTTGGTCCTCAGAAATATCGACGTATCTACGTTCGATTATTTCAGACGTGTTTGTGGTTGTACGTGGATGTCTATAGGCTGCGACCGCTTAACATCAGATGGTTTGCATGCTACTCTTCTCACATAAAAAACCGTATTTGTGTCATTTTTATGTGAGAAGACTAACAAACACGCAGGCTAGCTACGTGATGTTAAGTGGTCAATGAATCCCATAGACATTCATGTCCATCTTCAAACAAGACTGAAACCCTGTCTGGGGTAGTAAGCAGATTTTTTGCAGAAAGAATCTGTCAATCGGTCTACACATGCACGTCCTGAGGACTAAGGTCACCTCACTTTGAGTGTAGCCGGCAGAATTGATGTAGAACAGATTATAACGGCGAGGTGGTACTTTCCCATTCGGAATGTAGTTTCACCACCTGTTAAACTTACTTAATGCGATTTCTACAAATGAGAATAACATTAAAATGTTTATAATTTTAAAGTTTAATGGTAATTCAAATTGAGAAACGATCAATTTTAAAATGCCTGCTTCTATCAGTCCATTTATAGCCTATAACCATAAATTAACATTATGAAACAAATATATTATCATAAATCGAAAAATCACTCGAAATAGTCGCTTAACGCTTTCCCTGCGGCTACAACACTGCTGTGTAATTCTGGGCGCGACGCGCTTGCGGCACCTACACACCCGTGTTGTACGGTCAAATTTGTTTGGATTACGGCCGAACAAAAGTGCTGTTAATACATCGGCGCTACAAGACTGAGGGCGGACATTACGTCTGTGTATTCGTAAATGATACACAGATGCTAAAAAATACAATATCTCAGTAATTTGTCGGAGTATCTTCGGTGTAATCAAATAAACTCCAGTTTAGGGTCGCCATCGCAATACTGACCCGATCATATATATCCGCGACGCAGTCAACGTGTTAACATCGATATCGATAGCTGATTTACATCCCACAAGGTAACTCGAGATGATATTTAGATTAAAAAAATGCAATACATCACCAGAAGTTGGCTTACGCAGCACTGGAGGTCAATCACCAAAGCAAACAAGTTACGAAATTGTTCGTTAATTGAAGAAGGCAATCATAACTCCGCATGACCAAGGTAAGGCGGCCGTCGATTTGAATTCGTGGGAGATTTGTTTCAGGTGTGGGTCATATGAGAAGAGATGGCGGGTGACATGTCAACCGAAATACTAGTTTTCACGGCGGATTCTCAGAGTGGCGGCAGTACTTCTCCAGTCGAACTATACCACCATAGTTCTATCAAATAATTTTAAACTAAACTGGTTCGAAATATCGGCAATCAATAATTGTTAATCGTGAGTACCCGGTATATAGTAAAACGTAGAGTTCTACAATCTGTCAAGCTTTCTTCACTCGTTTCTCAAAAATGGTCTTGACAGACGGACGACGAAATCCTAAAAGGATATCTTTCGAAGAGCTGACAAATAAACGCGGTTTACACAATTTCACTACATTTCGCCCATCAAAGGCCCTTACATCGTTATATTTTAATTAATATAGCTGTATTAAGCGAAACAACGAATGTCGCCGCGCGACCCATCCGATGCTAGACTCCTTGAGAACAAGCCCGGTTAAAGAGGGAATGCTCGAGGTCCGAATAATCCCTACCCGTCCCTACTCTGCGAGGGCCGCTGGGCGTGAGTAGCAGACTAGGAGTAGGCCATTCCTCTTTTCGCTCACAATTCCATGCAGCTTTAAACTTAGGCCAACCAATCATTTTACGTAACCACCGCATGCGATACCATTACGTTTCTCAGATACAAAGACGAGATTTGCTATTGAAACCGCTTGTCTTACTGTACTGTTATTGAATACTGGTACAGTGCGCCGTGCGATACTTTGGCCCCATTGTTGTCCATGTGGGTATTCGGCACAATCTAGTAATGTTGCAGTAATATCCTACCTTAATAACGCCACTCTTGGAAGGCTCTCGCAAGGTTAAACGTTCTATTGAAAACCGATCCAGATAAGTTAAGACTTTTGTCAGTTCTGCAGATATTTTTACAATGGCCCAGAAGAAGGGTAATGTTATTCCAGTTTGTGATGTATGTGAATATATTTGGAGTCTAAATATATTCAATCCAAATTTTGGACATGCTGTAAAGGATAAAATGCTTGATGGATTTGACATACGTGGTCTTTAAATGAATTTAAAATATTGTGGTACAATAGAATCTTGTGCTACAAGATGGAATAATCAAATATAGTGTTCAATAATAAAATGAAAAAAGGAAATAAAAAAACAATGTTTTAATAATACGCGTAATAGCACGAAAGTATATAGTCAATAGCAGAAAGTACATTATATCATACTATTATGCTTTAATTCTGATAAGAACTAAAAATTGTATATATATATATATATATATATTGTGCATATATATAAACACTTACGTTCGAAAAGTTACCATTCTACCAAAAAGCTAGTGACGGTGTAAGAACGGTGTAGATTCTGCCTCGCAAACGACGAGCGAGGCGAGGATTTTACGATAACCAATTACTGGAAGTCTAGCCACCGCGTATGTGGCCGGCGCACGCGCCGATAATTAGCCCGGTTCATTACGTGAGCGTTAGAAAGGCAGCATTGTGAGCTGCTCCCACGGTTTTCTAATGCCGAGTTTTGTGAGCTGCCTCCACTCGTGTGTCGTTAGCCTTCGTTTTATACATTTTTTAACGTAATTAATAGGCGACATACAGTAGAACAACTTATGTTGGGGTCCTTGTGCTATTGACTAACTGGTGTGATTCAGTAAAAACCCTTATATGTATCTGTACTACAGAGAACTATGTTACTTTATTATCCGACTCCTGAGTGACAGTAGGTTTACCTCGAGGCTCGTACTCCCACGTTCAGAGGTTGGGGCGTTCTTAAAGATGACGGTGACGCAAAGCCGCGGTCAAAAGATGATAGAGCATCGGAATGCTCTATCATCGTTTGACCGCGGCTTTGCGTAATAGTTGATATTAAAGCTAGTTCCAATAAAACATGCATCTCTATGTTTACCTAATACGTATAATTGAAGGAAATCTATAAAAGGAATAAAAAAAATCATACAAAACCCTTCCTGAACCGTAAGGGTGTATCAAAATAATTCGTATAAGAAATACCATTCGAAAAATATTCATGCAGTTTCCTAGACCTGTGTATAGCCTTCAATAGAACGGATAGTCGTGGTTAGCTATGTAACGAATACCGAGAGCAACTTGCCACAAATATACATTTGTTGCAAACAAAAACAAATTATTACAATATTAATTATTTTACGCATTATATTTTTCAAACTATTTCCAGCCCGCGACTCCGTTCACATGGGCTTAAATTTTTTGATTTTTTCCAATTTTTCTAATAACATAAAGTTCTCATGAATGTGTGTAACAAATATATTGATATAACACATTTTTAATAATAGACCTAATAAAATGAAACGAAACACGAACTCCAAATGTTAAGTCAAGCTTAGTGCAATACATTAGTGAACCGCACTGAAATCGTTTAAGCCGTTTCTTTGATAAGCGTGCGTAAGCGCAGACACAGATAAAAATCTAAAAACAATTGTTTTGGGTTTCTATTGTGTTAATAAAGATCCCTAATAATATTTTTTCTCATATATGTTCCAAGTACAGATCATTACTATTTGATTATTCGTAAAGATAAAAGAGATTTAAATTTACTTTACCACGTTTAGCATTAGTCTCACAGTTGCGAGCGGCACTAGACTGGAAATGTTTTCTCTACACTGAGACGCTCTAACGATTCTCACAGCCGTTGTGTTTAGCGGCATCCGTGTAGCGTCTATTAATACAGCCATTGTGTTCACACGCAGTCTTGTAACGCGTAAACACAGCACTTGTGTTCGTCCGTAAGCGTGAGTATTCGTGCGTAAGCGTGAGCTGCGTGCAAGTCGCATGCGCATTAGACAAAGTAAAACGTAGCAATTGTTTCCCACAGTTAGTCTTAATAACATTTAGGAGCAAAAATCAGTATGCCTTACGTCTGATCGAGTTACAAAATTTTCGATTTTATATAAAAATCGACCTCGGATCCAAATCTTGATAATCACGAAGGTCTGACGTTGAACAACAGTACACTTGACTCTATGGTTCAAGACGCTAGAGCGCTCTGCTTATGAAACACGAGTTTGATACTAATTGGACAGTATATTTTGTAACCTAGTACGACGAACTTTGTTTGTGACTCCTTAATTTCTTATTTATTTATGTTACTCGTGTAAGTATAAAATTACTTCAAACATTTAATTTGTTTTAGATATGTATTTTAGTTATAGTCGCAGCCCATAGACATCCACGTACAAACGCAAACACGACCGAAATCCTATCTGCACTCGAACGTACATCCGTTGCTACTCTTGATGACTAAGATGGTCGCCTTGCTTCAAAGTGTAGCCGGCAGCCGCACCTCTTTAACCAAAACACAAGTAATGCTTTACGACGGATCATGAGAGCAGCAATGGTACTTCCCCGGTCGTACTATAGTGTGATATGTGTGTGTAGTACCTTATATGTGTGTGTATATTAAGATTAAATTTAATTGTAAATCTTGAAGATTGTTTTATGAGATAAGATGTGATTAAATGCCTATAATTTACAGAAAAATAGTGATAATTAGGTTTGAATTTGAATTATATGCAAATAACACAAGATTACTTTAATTGGTATAAGGTAATCATAACAAATTGACTTTATCACATGTATTTATATAAAAGAAGAAACTGAGAAAAGAAAAGACTGACAAATCCAAAAATCAACGCACGGCCGTAATCTCTGAACATAATATTTTGCCTAAAAATTTCTTAAACAGGATAAATAAATACTAAAAAAGGAAATTTGAAAATTCCGACCCCAGGAAGCAAAATACGTTTTTTTGTTAATTTATTATTTATCACTAAAATCCATATAGGATATAATTAGAGTTATATGATTTATTGGCATATAATTTAGTATCAACTTCTGTGCAAGCAAAACCGCAGGCAAAGTACTCAAAATATTTGCAACACAAGAAACTGACCAAATTGCTAACATGCCAAAATAATTTAAAGCAAATTAAATACTTTACATTGTGATTACAAAATTATCGAATCGAGTGCATTCAACAACAAATAACAATACTGGACGTGACAGTTCGCGGCGTAAACTGCTTACATATTGTTACAACATTAGTAATTCTGTTTTACCGCCGTCAGTAAAAGTAAAGGTGGTAGAGCCGTTACAGCTCGCCCGGGGCGGCACCATCGCCACCCTCAAAACTCGCCGTAAAGCAACATGTTCTTCATGTATAGTGTTTCGATTGGGGAGGTGCGTTTGCCGGATACACATCATTGGAGGCGACCTTCTTAGTCCTCA
>DWON01006080.1:0-14231 GCA_018251015.1 Phocides pigmalion okeechobee
CCGAAACGCAATACATGAAGAACATGTCTCTTTACGGCGGGTTATGAAGGTGGCGGTGGTGCCGCCCCGGGCGAGCTGTAACGGCTCTACCACCTTTCAAATCATATTATTTAGAAAAAAATGCTGCGTATATTTACAATGTGTATACACATCAAGATTATTAATTTGATACCAGGCATAACATAATTATCTTTTTATTATTTAATCTCATATGAAATGAATTGCGCTATATTTAATCTTTTTCATTTGATCCAAAATCGTATATTAATTCCGCCTTATCGAATATTTTTGTCTTATAATACAGCTCATGACACATGACACGTCGAAATTAAAACGGATCCGACGATACTTTGTTTCCAAAATACTGGTTTTGTATAAGGAAACTGTCGATAAACCTGTTAAAATCATAAATAATTTGTTTTGCCGCAATTAGTTAAAATAAGGATAAATGTAGGATGTTGGAGCCGCACCAAATCTCGTCTCGATCGTGGGTAAAACGCAAATATTTTTTATTTTTTTCCTGTATATGGTATAATTAAAGATTCTATCGTATTTGTAAGACTTAAGTGTATTATAGCATTCTTTGAAAGGTTGAAACATTATTTTTTTATGGTTACAAAACAGTATAACACGAGGTTAAACCAACGGGCAACTGAATAGTGGATTATTTTTTTTAGGAGAGAAACACTAGCATACAGGCTTTTAACACTGTGACTGCGGGGCTCACATATTAAATCGACTTTTAAACTTTAGGTACAATGATCTAAAATTCCACAGGTAAAACTATACAACCAGGTAAGTATCTACATCAAAATCCACCGTAAACAATTGTTTTTCCATTAGAGAGGCGTTTGCAGGTTTTATTCAAGATGGTAGTCATGGAATTCGTACTTTGAGACTTAAGGGAAAATTATCTAATATTCCACAGGTAAAACTATACAACCAGGTAGGTATCTCCACCATAAGCTACCGTGAAACAACTCGTGTTTCGATTAGAGACATGCGTTTGATAGTGCGTCTCTAATGGAAACACAAGAATTGGTTGTATAGTTTTACGTGTGGACAATCAGATCATTTAATCTAAACTCTGAGTCTCAAATCTATGACTAGGTACCATCTTGAATAAAGTCTGCAAACACATCTCTCTAACCAAAACACTAGTTGTTTCACGATGAATTATGATGTAGATACCGACCTGGTTGTATAGTTTTACCTGTGGAATATTAGATCATTTTGCCTAAAGTTCGAGAGTCCGAATTCCATTATTAAATTGATAATCGTTTGTATTGTGAGTTTCGTACGTAGAATATAAATCAAGCTGTTTAAAATACGTGACAATGAAGATGGCTAGACAATACAAATATATTATAGAATTAATTCAGTTATTGTTACGTCATTAGATGATTACGCCTGTTAGAGTTCCGTATCCAAATAGCAATACGAAACCCATATAAATTCGTCCATCCGGCAATTATAACCGACTTCAAAAGAATTGTAATTGAAATCGCTTATAACTTCGTCCGCCTGTCATTTATAACCGACTTCTAAGTAATTGGAACTGAAATCTGATATAAATGAGTCCATTCGTCATTAATTATAGCAATTATAACTGAAATGACATAACCTCGTCCATCTGTCATTTATAACCGACTTCAAAATTATTGTAAGAAGCCTGTCTATTTTAACAAACTTCAAAATTGTAACTGAAATGAAATTTCTTAAAAGATATTGTATTTCCTAAAAAAAGTATTAGTGGTATTGTATCTATTAAAAAAAGATTTATATATTTCATTATATTTATATATTTTTATGTGTATATTCAAATTAAAATTTAAACTTAATTATTTTATTTTATTGTAAGGTATTAATTTATGTAAACCTAATGAATGACGAGAATGCAAAGTAAAATCAAAAATCGGTTTTCTTTGGCTAAAATTGACCGGGAAAAGAAGTCGGAAAAATCTCTGGGCATTCTTTTTTAATCAGTCATCTGGACATCCTTATACAACCTCAAATAACACTAGAACTTCTCTAATGATCTGACTCACCCGGGTTAAGACTTCGATTCCCATTTGGAACAAATATTCGTGTGATGAGCACGACTGTGTTCTGCGTCTAAGTGTAAAATTATCCATTTATATATGAATATATCTATACATATAATAAAACTGTAATTCATCGCTGTCTGTACATGGCACATATATTTAAAAATTCATGAAATGAATTTATAAGACAAGAGAAATCCAATGTTTTTCATTTTGTCTGTTTGTCTATATGTTGTGCTCGCTAATCTCAAAAACGGCTTATCAGATTTGAATGCAGTCAGGATTTGATGGGATTCACTTAACATTTTGTGTTTTTTTTCGTTTAAATCGGTTCACAAATAAAGGAGTTGTGTCACTTTATGTAAGACGTGAACGAAGTCGCGGGCAAAAACGCGTTCAGAAATATATATTTTTTTGACACTTCTATTATGGGCGCAAGCTAATTTTCGAAAGTTGTAAGTCCATAATTTTTTGTACTCCCTTCCCACTCGTTGTCACTGTGTTTTGAAGAAAATATAAAACAATTTGTGTTCTTTTTGCATCATTTTTTTTTCGATTTCATTTTTTTGTTCTTCTATTGTTACCAGGTTTTTATGGATTTTTTCAATGTTATCGAAATTTCCTTTGGAGGTACGTGTCCCACGGGCCTTGTAATAAAGCCTTGTATATATATATATGTATACATTTATCAATGATCTGATCTCTATACACAGGCTCTATCTAGTTTGGTATAATATTACTATTTACACCTTACTTTTGTTCTCTATACTTGTTACTATCTGCGACCCAAATGTTGTCTGGAAGCTACTGTAGCGATAAAACCGCCTTTTGATTACCACTGCTATATTTTTTTATTGTATTTTCTGTTCTTATGTATTCTTTGTGGTGTACAATAAAGTATGATTTGATTTGGTTGATCACACGAACATGTGAGTCTCAAGATTGTAATATATCATATGCTCACCATCTTTCTAAAGTTACTGTGTAATGTTTATTTATCAATGACTGATTTAAAAAGGGTGCCGAGAGTTTTTTCCGCCGGCTTTTTTCTCCCGGTCAACCTTAGCCAACAGGCGTTCAAAGCCGATGTACTGATTACATTGTACTCTTGACGTTCATTAAGTGTATGTAAATACCTATGAAATAAAATATTTGAATTTTGAATTTTATCGTAATTGTAATGAGTGCCAATTCATGTTAAATTTTCTTCAGGGTTTCATTAAGTCGCTTATTTATTGTGTATTGTTTAAAAAGGTTTTACAGTCGTATTTAATAATCCAACATTAATGCCAAGTTGGTTAATGATGTTAATATTTGCTCGAAACAAATGCCTCATCCGAGAATTATCGCCAAGGCGACAGGGTCGACAAACGACCTAGCAATATAATTTACTTCACATAAGGTTTAAGTTGACGGTTATTCTTATTGTCTATAAAGCATAACAAGTTACTTGCACTTCAAGTTTGTTATTGTGACTTGCCGGGATTCCGACGGCTGGTGCCGTAGAAGACCAGCGCTTGTTGGTCTTTTTTTGACGTTAGGAAAACACGGAACCCGAGTACCTTCCGCTCTCCCCTTAGGTCTAGCCATAGGGATCAATGGGTTCCGCAAGCCCCCACCACAAAGTGGAAGTCCTTCGGGGGGGACAGCTGGTTTGTGTTAAACAGCCAGTCTAACGCTGAGCAAGATTCATTTCGTGGTGGTTACAGTACACATTCGAAGCAAAAATACACCTCAAGAATTTAAATTATTTTGTTATTATTTTTTTACATGTTTTAAGTATTTCATTATGAATAAAACATTATTTCTTTTTTTTTCTAATGTTGCCCTTTTTACACATATGTTTTACAGTTAGTAGAACAGTTTGATGGGGTAGATACCATCGCAGCCTCATAACCCGACGTAGTTCTTGTGTTTCGATTGGAGAAGTGCAGTCACAGTTACATTTAAATGCGATAAGAAATATTAATTCCAAATAATAATGACACAAGACCTAAAAATATTCCTTAATTAATGATCCGCCATAACTTGGAATAAATAAAATCAATCAATTCCAATACTTTTCATCTACAATTCAATACATCGGTTCGTACTTTGGTTCGGATTCAATCAGTCACGTTGATGCAAAAAACATTAAAATACAAATCACGCGTGGAATCCAAAAAAAACCTGTATATAATAATTCCGATCTGCAATAAAGTATCTCTATTGAATCACATTATAATATTTTCCTGTTCATCACATTAAATAATTAAAAATTAGTCAAGATATTTTTTATTTCAAAAAAATATTTTTTAGGGTTCCGTCACTAAATGGATAAAACAGAAATCGTGGGAGCCGGTCGCTACGTCCGGAAGGACGTGGTGGCACGCGACCTCCGAGTGGAAACACTGGATGAGTACGTGACCGGGCTGGCGCGATGTACGAGCGCGCCGACCAAGGGTCACTTACTCATCTCAGGGGTGTCGCGCTCCTACACGATTGACCCGCCGGCGGCAGGCCGCTGCCGCGGGAGTTGCTGAGCCGGGGACAGTCCCCCGAACACCGGGGGACGACTGCTAGAGGCCAACGACGATCGACGACCAAAGTCCGTGCCGCCCGCTAAACAGCGAGATCGGCGAGGGGCCGCGCTGGCCATCGATGTTTCTTCTTTACATCGTTCTATTAATTTTTATAAATTAATTTATCGTTGTTACGTAGAATCGATGTAGAGTCGCGCGGCCGGGGGGTATTCGACCCCCTCGAGCAAAAGCCCGCGTAAAGAGGGAACCCTCGAGGCCCGAATAATCCCTACTTCCTCTCTTCCCTCGCATAGAGCCTGACAGTACCACTGGGTAGATTGATAAAACAGAAACCGTTCATCTTTTCGTCTTTGTCTGTGTTTCTGTACATAGTCATTAATCTATCTATAAATCAATTTTATACAACAAAGTCCCCCGTCGCGTCTGTCTTTCTGTCTGGTCATGATAAACACCATAGTAATAGAAGGATTTTCTCACAGTTTGCAACAACGCGTAGTGATTCCTAAGGAAGGTTTTGGTGCGCATTAATTTAAGTTTTTTTCGTAAATGGGGCGAGAAGGAATTAGTTTTTGCAACTAGGTAATGACTGGATGCATGCATAAAAGAAAAATAATATAGGTAAATATAAACTCTATAACTCGAGCGAAGCTGGTCCGGGTCGCTAGTAATAATAATATATATATATGTATATTTACTAATCTTAATTAGTGCTTATCTTAATATGTACCTTAGTACATAATAGTGAACAAATTTAATTTAATTTTAGTTCACTTAAATACTTTATTTACATTTTAATTACAATAATTTAAAGGTGGGAGAACTATAATTCGACCGGGGAGGTACCACCGCCGTCCTCATAATCCGCCGTAACGCATTACTTGTGTTTCGGTTGAAGACGTGCGGTTGCCGGCTACACTTTAAAGCGAAGTGACCATCTTAGTTCTCAGGAGTAGCAACTCATCTACGTTCGAGCTCAGATAAGATTTCATTCGTGTTTGTGGTTGTATGTGGATGTCTACGGGCTGCAACTGCTTAACATCAGGTGGTTTGCATGTTCGTTTGCTGCTCTTCTTACATAACAAAAAATATAATACTGAAAATCTTTAAATAAATTATAATAAAAGCCTAACCTAACAAATCTTAAGGGAATACGTACTCATGCGGCATGGTGCCAAGAACCCTAGCCGCATTCCCGCGTTGAATAGCAATCGCAATTATCTGCGCGAGATGTGCATCAGCCCTCTGTCACCGGTGGCATCGATCAATTTTTTAATTAGACATTAACATTTTCTAATTGGACAAACTCCTCATATTTTATCGTTTTATAATTAAAATATGAAAAATAAAAAAAAACAGACTTGGTTATATTCGTCAATTCGTATATCACGTCTAAATATCATATAATCTTTTGCAAATGTCAAAAAAGATATTAAAATGTTATATCTCACTGAATATATTTATGTATACATTAAAATAAATACAGTAATACTCCGCTTTACGCGAGGGATACGTTCCAAAAAAAATCGCGTTAACTGAAATTCGCGTATAACGAGGTTTATGATTAAATGTCAAAAATCTCTATGGAAGCGGGGATCCCGCGACCATAGAGAAGTTGATGACTACATTATATTTATACGCACTCTTTCGCGTAATTCACTAACCTGTGTACTAAAGAATAAATGTATTGTAGAGTCTAGTGACAGAGCTCGGCGACAAGATTGAAGAATGCTTCGCGGTGAGAGAGGGTGAGGACGGCGAGCGAGAAGAGAGGCTTAGCCAAGAGGAGGGCGAGCCACGCGACGTGCGCGCCACGCCGCGCCGCCGCCCCGCGCGCCGCGCCCGCCGCCGCTCCTCCTCCAGCCCCGACGAGGTCATCATCTAGCCATTACTATCCTATTGCTTTCACTGTTCTCCTTTTTGAACGAGAAACACTTAGGCCATACCGCACCAAGACTGTCCCAATAACATATACGGGTCACAAATGAGGGGATCATATTGGTTCGATTGCTTTTGATTAACTTCTGATACGATTTCTGTTCTTTATAGAATTAAATATATGTGGAATCCTTTCTACTATTTCATAAAATATTTAATGAAACCTGTGAAAATTTCTGCATTATACTATAATTAAAATAAAATCCTGTAACTGACACACAGACTGAGATTGTGGGCTTAAAAATAGGAAGTATTTTTTTCCTTAATAATCATAGAATCATAGATTCCTCAATAAATGAGTTTTACATTCAGTGAATGAACATTATAGCTTCTTTTAATTTGAGACTAAAGTTATATATATTTTTTTGTTTCTAGAATGAACCGCCTAGTAAAGAGTATACACCGCAGTCTGTAAGAAAATCGAAAAGAAAAGTCGCGCCGCGAGCCACTAGAGTAAACGACTCTGAAGAATCAGGTAATAATATAATTAAATTTAAATACATACATTCATACACAGGGAAAGTTTTTTTTTATGTGAGAAGAGTAGCAAACGAGCATGCAAACCATCTGATGTTAAATAGTCGCAGTCCATAGACATCCACGTATAAACAAAAACACGACTGAAATCCTGCCTGAGCCCGGACGATACGTTGCTACTCCTGAGGACTAAGATGGCCGCCTCGCTTCAAAGTGTAGCCGGCAACCGCACCTCTCCAACCAAAACACAAGTAATGCTTTACGGCGGCGGTACCTCCCCGGTCGAACTATAGTACTCCCAGGTTTAAGTGTTAAAACATGCACATTTTCGCTATTATGTTATATGTCAAATGACTCAAAACTTAAATTATTTTTTAGATGACGAAGAAATTCAGAAAAAAGAAAACGATGTGTTCAAGAAACCTACTTCTCGAAAAGTTACTCGGAGAAAGAACTGAGTTTTACTCAAGAATTTTTAACTAGTTTTGTAATTGCCACCTATAGTTTTAATTATTGTTGAGAAACTATTTTAAAGGTTTTGTGTGAAAAGTGTCAATTTATTTTACTTTTTCAGAGGCTGTAATCAAACGTTGCTAGTTAAAATTGATCTACTTTCCAGTATCCAATTGTACTGTAATTTGATACATGTTTAGTTCTTTCTCCAAAAACCCTATGATAACTGATATATAATAAAAAAATAACATACAAAAGGAAGGTTTTCTTTTAGTTATCTTCATTTTTATTTTATTTGTAATAAGTTTTTATAATTGTGAAAAATACCATCTTTCCGCTGTTGCTGGTAAAATGTTAGAAGCTATTTTGTACATTTTGTACAAAAAATGAATCTTCCAAAAGTCGTCAATGAATGTTATTTGAATATAATACGCGAAATTAATCTGCTAAAAACAATGATGTGAGCAACATTGCCTATATATTATATAATATATAAAACAAAAACAGCCCGGTATTTTTGATTCCGAATATTTTTAAACAATTACTAGTACAATCATCCGTTAGTTTTACCCTGAATATTTTTTCTAAGAGATGTAAATCAAATGTTTTGTCATTTTTTTATTGATTCTAACTTTGCCACGTTATGATCGTGACGATTAGACGCAATATTTGAAATCTAGCGCCCAAAAATGTTTCGAGAACACCTTTACGACTCGTTTTACCTTAAAAATATTTATAATACTTATGTAAAGAAAAGCAGAGAAAATTTGCTACAATTTATATTACTTTTTTTTTTTTTTTTGTAAAATCAAAAGGTTACTCGTAGGAATTTCGTGTGTATAATGAATCTTTACGCCGATATAATGCAATCAATTCTATTGAAGATGAGTATGGATTGTACAACTATCGATATAAAGTGGACAAACAATCAAGCGACAGTTTATTAATTTTAAATTTTATTATTAGATACGATCAATCAGTTTGCGGAAAGTATTACACTGAGATACCATTAATAGTTTCGTTTCATTACAATTATGCTCAGACTTTTGTCACTTCTTGGGGGCACGCTAATTCTTAAAATTTGAAAGTGGTAACCTTTACCAAAAAAAATCTTTTTTTTGTAAAGGTTACCAATTTTTTTTTAAATCCTTTTTTAAATTATTTTCAACATTACAGAATTTCATTTGGGGGCACTGCGTCCCCCCACAAAAAAAGCCTTATGATACTATCGTAATTATCAATAGTCTGTCAATATTATACACAACACTAATGTGCAGCCTGTCATTACTTATTAGCTGTCAATCAATTAACTGGTTTTGTTTACAACTTTAACCATTGATAGAAAATCAAAAAGATATTGTTATTTTACCACTTATACTTCTTAAGGGCTCCTTTTTTTTGTACTACGTTTATGAGTCGATCCAGTGTAACAAAGATGGCCATTCACTTTAATTGCCGATCTGGTATGTATCCACGAACCACAATCGATAGGTTTTCAGTTCCCGATGATAAAGTGAAGTGGTCTACTGAATATAAGAATTACGATCCACTTTACTACACATCGCCTTTTACATTCAGAAAACCATGGGCTGATCCAGATATAGGTAGGTAAATTATTAATATTTCTTTATATCCTTACAGTTACATAAAAGTAAAACATTGTCAGTTTGTTTAATGTAGCTCAGAATAAAAATAACGTGAATTTGTGTTTGGTCTTGCATACTCACTCTAAATTGCCTTGAAATTTAACAATAAAATCATTATATTTATATGAGATGCTGCTAGAGGCTGTCTACATAAAATCAAAAAATAAAAAAATCTAGCCAAAGAGATCATTAGACAAAATATAACTTCAGATCTCCTTAGTTTCAACAAATATATAAATAGTTACTAATATATATATATTTTTTATGACAAATAATTTAAGCGATTAACTGAAAAATATTTTGTTCAGGAAATGCCAATTTTAACCCAAAATGGAATACCTTAGATGGTCAAGTGAACAGACAAAGTCACACAGGTGAATATGAAGTCATCGATGGATACCCTCAGAACCCTGTTGGTCGCACAGGATTGCGTGGTCGTGGTATTCTCGGACGCTGGGGTCCAAACCACGCTGCAGATCCAGTAGTCACTAGATGGAAAAAACTTAGTACTGGACAAGTGGCATACAACAGATACCATAAGTAATAAAAATTAAAACATTTTTTTTTATGTAATGCATGTTTTGTTTGAAACACAACTTATATGTTTTTAGGCAAATTCTTCAATTTGTGGGCATTAGACGTAGAGATACAGGGGAATGGGCATTACCAGGCGGGATGGTTGATCCAGGTGAGAAAGTGCTAACAACTGCTGTGAGGGAATTCCAAGAAGAAGCCCTGAACTCTTTAGATGCCTCGGAAGGTTACTATACATGTATTTTATTCCTCAATATTTATTAACAAGACAGAGGTAGAATACAATAAGCCTTTTTAATTTTGCAATTAAAAGTATTCATGTACAATATCTATGAATTTCTTTCAGATGAAAAAGAGGAATGGAAAACTAAGTTTCAAGATTTCTTCAATAAAGGTGTTGTTGTTTATCAGGGTTATGTAGATGATCCCCGAAACACAGACAATGCTTGGATGGAGACAGTTGCATACAACTTTCATGATGCCGATGGTTCAGTTGTTGGAGGGTTGCGCTTACGAGCAGGTGATGATGCGGTTAATGTTCGCTGGGTTGATATTGAACCCGATCTATCTCTTTATGCTAGCCATAAAGATATTGTAATGACAGTTTTCGAAAAATATAAGCCATAAGACCATAGCAATTATAAGTTATAAGTGCAAATATGTATTTGGATAACACTTATTAAACTGATTATGATCTCAAATGTTTTTTAATATTCAAACAATAGATCCTTGAGGTTGAATGTTAAACTAAAAATGTCATAACACAAGCTAACATTGAAGTGATTTTGTTATTGACACTTTCCCTGTATTCAATAGTGATGTGGTGCAATGCACTTGTACACCTGTATTGTATATAATTTGTATGGATTATGGACTAACAAAAGTACTATAATTATGTCAGCGCTACTTGACTGGAGGCGAACATTACATCTGGGTCATTACAACATTACATCATGAACATGCATGCTAAACAACATAATATTTGTGCGAATGGTCAGCACATCATAAGTCTACTGAAAAGAGCTACAGTTTAGTGCCACTTCCCGCAATCTTGACTCTAATAGAGCACCATAGTCAAAATGTTAAATTATGCTTAAATTTATTTAACCGGTTAAAATGTCAATCCTCACCAATCTACTTACGTAGAAATAAAACGACATCGTCAAATGCTTACAGTTTATTATTGAACAGATATGTTGACAGCAGTGAGTGTTACTCTCATTTTGAAGTACATAAACTATACTAAAAGTATGTATATAAAAATGCATTCTCTAATTAATATCGAGACTGAATTCAAGTGTCACAAAAATTTAAGATGGATTACAACATTAAATTTCTACTATTTTACTAGAAATTCTTCTTTTATTCATTTTAGAAATGTTTGTGGATATCTTGGTCAGATACCTAGCTCCTATATCAACTACTTCAGACATTCCAAATTAAAAATATTATTGGTCCCCAGCTTAAAAATCTTTGCTGGCAGGTGTGCAGTCAATATGACCTATAATAAAACCAATTTCAATTAATTGCACATCATAAATAAATGCATCTCTCCAAATGCAGAAAAATGTTAAAATTTATTTATTTATGACAGATTTTATAGTCTTGATAAACATTGGGTCAAAGTTCCAATTTGTTTATTTTTGAAAATGCTAAGGCGCCATATCATATAACAAATTGACAAACTTTCATTTTATATAACAAATGACTAGTATTATCCAAATTTATACAATTATTGTGTGCAATATTACAGTCATGTGATCATACTTTATTATGGCTTTCTTTAAGTAACTGTATTCAATTTTATCTACCATCAAATAAATGCTAGATTTGTAATAAAATTAAAGGAACATAATAGTTAGAACCATTTCATACACCTTAATCTATAATAAACCTAATTATAGTATTGAGATGTTACTTAACTAAATTGGTATTTTTGTTAATAATTCTTAAATTAATGTTCATTTTTCTTTCCTATAATGCTCTATATATTTTAAAATTCAATTCGATCCCAGTTTTATCCCGATTTACGTTTAACCAACGATCCTTGTATGAACAAAACTTTCTCCTCGTCGTAGAGCCTATATCACAGCACCAAAGAACAGCAAAGTCATAACATTTTATGAAACCATATCCGTGGAGGACAGGGAATTGTATGCTCGATAGCAATTGACGTCATTCATGAGCTTCAGTATGTTTTGTGTGAATGTTGGCAGATCCTAGAAAATAAAAACCAATATTAGTTGCCAATAATTGAGAAAAATGCACTTGAATTTTTCTATATTTTTTTGCATAGCCTCGCGGCTTGAAAAGATCGCTAACGGGCCCGACAAACATTGGATGGGTGCCCATAAGTGACAGAATTTTCAAGCACGCTATTAACTTTAAAAGGATATATTAAATAGTTGGAACTGTTTCTGACAATTATTTGTTAAATTTTGTACGAGACCCTGTGGGCATGTACCCGTATGTAAAACATTTTTAATTACTTTTGACCTGTTTAATTTTGTGAAAAAAAAAACTATTTTGTTTTTCACAAAATTAGACATAGGTCAAGAATACCCACATTAGATAGATAATGGATTGGAGTTGTGGTAGTGGACGTGTTTAAGATTTTGGCCTGGTGGTCCAGAGTTCAAAAATATGTTGTTTTGCAAAGATATGTTGGTTTTCGTTAAAAACAAAGTAAGGAGTCTTGCATGTCTGTAGCCTACCAAGTCGCGTATGGCCGTGGTTAACTCATTCATGTGGATTATATTAGTAGCGCTGTGAGTTAGTAGTCATTAGAAATATTCCAAACCATGTTTTGGTTTGTGGACAACGTGCATATGTTGCATCTTTTAACCGATGTAGCAGGCAGTTTATTTTTGTGTCCACTAGTATAGATAAAGAGAGCAATAGATTAGAGTGTAAGGATCGGGGCTCACCGTGTCGGGCGGGAAGTCGGCGAGCAGCGCGGCGTGGTGCGGCGCGAGGCCGGGAAGCGCGCGCAGGAAGTGCGGCAGGAAGGCGTGGCGGAAGGCGGGGAAGTCGACGGCGGCCATGGCGTGCACCGCGCCCAGCGCCTCGTCGCGCAGCAGCGCGCGCGCGCCGCCCTCGCCCAGCCCCGACACCAGCACCGTCAGGAACTCGCCCATGAACTCCGACCGGAACAGCGCCTGTACGCAGTCACAGGGGCTACCGCTATAGTTTTACCAGCAAGGTTACCACAACAGGGACAACAGGGAAGTTGCAACAACAAAACACACACATACACATCATCTACACTAATGCAGACACCATGAGTATTCTATACCAATCATTGACTCTGGTTATTGAGTACAATGTGACATACTTATGACAAATTGTGGCCGTTCTGCGATGAAAGCGTGTTGTACCAGTGCTACTCTGAACTATCCTACAAGCGATTACTTGTAGTGAACTAATTTAAATGGTAAGTTATTCGTCGTAACTAAGGTTGAACGACGTCTCAGTAACTTTATGCGCCGAGTAAACTTAAGCCGATCAAGTCAACTAAACGAACGGATGAAATGCGACCTCCCCGACTCCTTACCGCTTCAGGTATCGCATCAGCCATGGTACATTTCACAGCAATGCTTCGCTCAAGTTCGCTTTTGCTATTATTTTTAACATATAATTCATTACGCAATAATTTCCAAAAAACGGCAAGTGGCAAAAAAGAGACTAGAAGAATTACAAGAGAGACAATGAATAATAAACATTGGGGAGGAAAATAACTCCGATTCCGAATATATATTGAGAGATATAGGGGATCGAAAAAATGGAATTTTTAATAATGAATATAAAGTTTAAAGTTTATTTTACGAATATATAGATAAAAAATGTATATTATTTATATTTATTAACTTTAACGTCAATCTCAATTAAAATTAACGCAGTAGTAAAAAAAAGATATATAATTAATGATATGAAAAAACGGTTAAACCACATTTAATTTTTTTGCCGTCAGTATCCGCATATTTTACCTATGACATTAGTTTTGAAAATCTTCTAATTGGTTTGGAGGATTAGTACGTACTTTATGTAGGTTGTTTGTGAATGTAACGACCGCCGGTAGTGAGTGGAATCCGTGCTCTCGTACCTTGTGATAGAGTTTCCACTTGGTGTTGAGCAGGTCGAGGGTGGCGATGTTGATGCGCAGCAGCTCGATGTCGTCGAGCAGCAGCGCGCGGCCGAGCGCCGCCAGCGCGCCGCGCAACTCATTGGCGCGCCGCGCGCCCTCCTCGCCCTCGCACTTGTGCGGGAAGAAGTAGCGCCATCGGTGCACCAGCACGCTAATAGATACAGTACAACACTACAGTTGTACAGGCCATCTGATTTTAAGTGATCACTGCAACACGTGGTTGATGTGTGCTAGCTACCTCTTTACTCTCTACTAGTGGCACGTTCTTGTGACGCATTTTCTCTTTTATTCTAAAAACAAACTTGGTACTTGTTACTAATGTATTTAACATTTAAATGCGCATCACACATGGAACGTTTTTGTTATAAATTTTTAGTTACTATAGTACATAAGGAAGCGCGCACCTGGAGAGCAGGCGGTGCGCGGCTCGCGCGAGCGCGGGCGCGTCGGGTGCGGCGCGCGCGGCGGCGGGCAG
>DWON01006081.1:0-14230 GCA_018251015.1 Phocides pigmalion okeechobee
AAATGCGCTATTGTTTCATAATTATATAGATAAATGCGCTATTGTTACATGTATATACATTACTTACTTTTAATTGCATTATTTTAAAAGTTATTAGTTTGTCATTACAAACAGACAATTATATTTATATATATACATAGATTGATAGGTTATTCCACATGCCCGTAAAATATAAAATTAGCCTTGGATAAATTATTAATAAATTAATTAATATTTTCATATCTTTAATGAAAAAGTAGTTAAAACATTAATTATATTTGGTCACTAATTAGATCCAAGATAGAACGGCGGGATAATGAATAACAAAGACTAAAAGTACCAGCGCTCTGTATACAACATTTGAAGTAGATTAAATTATTTTTTACTTATAGTGTACAAAGAGAAGTATATTTAGAAACGGTAATTGTATTTCGTCACTAATTAAATCTAAGATAAGCCTATAACGAGGCTAAAATTACAAGAAGTTGAACTAATTATTAAATAAGCATTTTTATGGAGAAACAAAACAAACAAACAAAGAGTCAACGATTCGCTTTTGTAAATTGTAGAGATTATATACTAATTTAAACTTTTATTTCAAACACTGAGATAAATTTAAATAAGTATAGAACGGGAAGGTACCACCGCCATCTTCACGATTTATCGGTAATTAACTTAATACCCCTTCATCGGTTACATTTATAGAAATATGACCTTGAAAATCAAAGTAGTTAAATTAACTTATGCCTCCAATGTTATTATTTCCGATAATTACCACATTCCATTTTTAAGCATGCGCGGGCCAACGAATCAATGCTACCAAATGTTCCTTCTTAACATATAAGGACATATTTATCCTATTATTTCTCTGATAAATGTGCATTTTTTTCGGAAATCGGCGAAAATAACGTTAAAAATTCCGTTTTAAGTTTGTTCTTTAGATAGATAGATAAAACATACATAGGTTAATCTAATAATAGCTTGATACAAATAGACCGTTTAATCTCAATGCCTCTTCACCGGTTATATTTTATATCGGAATATAACATTTCAAGTCAAAGTAATTAAATTGACTTATGGTTCCGATGTCATTATTTCCGATATGGACCGCGTTCCATTTACGAACGACACGCGGACCAATACAGCGATCCACCAGGTGTGCCTAATTAGGTCTTACCGACAGAGTAATGAAATTATTATATTTTTACCTTAACTTGATATATGTATAAATTTTCAAGATAATCGGCAGTCTTCCAAATTGGTGAACAATATATATAAAAAGATTTCGTTTTATCAAATTAGATAGATACGTACATACATATAAAAATAGAACACACATACACATACAATCAAGTTTAGCAAATAAAAGCTTGATACAAATAGGTACATTTTATCTCAATCCGTCTTCATCGGTTATATTTTATATCGAAATATAATATTGGAAGCCAAAGTAATTAAATTGACTTATGGCTCCGACGTCATTATTTCCGATATGGACCGCGTTTCATTTACGAACGACACGCGGACCAACAAAGCGATTCCACCTCAGCGCTGCACCAATAAACAGTGATATCTCCTAAATGGGAATTCCCGACGCACACGGACTCATTACGAGATAAGCTTGGGATCTTGTAGGTTTGAACGATAATGAAATGTACTTATGTTATTTTGAAGATATTTTTCATTTACTTCCGTGTACACTGATTGCGGGAGTTAGTGTTTAAGATTGTTTGATATCGTGCCTTTAGAATAACAGAAAGTTACCTTGAAATTATATTGAAATAAAAAATGATTTACATTGTAAGTTTGACATTAATTAAGCGTGTATACAATGATGAAAATCTTAAATAAAAGCGTAACCTAAACAATCTAAAGGGAGTCCGTCTTGGTTCCAAGAACACTAGCTGCATTCCCGCGTTGGATAGCAATCGCAATTCTCTGCACGAGATATGAACCAGCCTTCTTGTCAAATTATATTGGATATTATATTGGGTTTGATTTTCTTTTGTTTTATTTAGTAGCATATGGATAAATATATTCAGCACCATAAATATATTTTATTTGTGTTATTTATGTTTCTTATAAAATTTATTTATATATGTTAATCTTTATGTCACGTTTTTAAAAAATTGAATTAAAGAAATATATTTTAAGGTGCAATATACAAAACACGAAACTGTAAATCCACTTGCAATATCTACTGCTAACATCCGAGAATGACAAATAGGTACTTATGTATATATCATTTTATTTGATGAAAACCTGATTTGACACATTTTATTTCTGTAATTATTTCTATTCGTCGATATTTGTAATGAAAGCCTTTAAGCTAATTATAATAAAACACTTATCTAAACACTCTAAAGCGACAGAATGGCTGTGCGGCATGGTGTCTAGAACGCTGGCCGCATTCCCATGCTGTATAGCAATAGCAATTTTCGGCTCTAGATATGAACCAGCCCTTTTCCCCAGGAGTGTCGAAAATACAGTTTTTTTTTGTACATAAACCCACTAGAACCAAGGTTTCAAAACTTTATTATTCAATCTCACGAGTTATATAAGTTGATTATATTTACAAACTAATCTTTCCATTTCGAAAATTTACACAGACTTTGGTCACGTTATCGGGGCTTTCGAAGTAATTAAAGTGGCACCCGCTACCGATAATGGCAAACCGAGGAACCGTATCGCACTTGAAGCATTTACATTCAACAAGCGACCGGCAATAACTCAAATCAAAACTCAACAGCAGCAAACATTACGAATAATGAGAATATTAAAAATATATTTACATAAATCTACAATCATTTTGTTATAATGATGAGTCGCCATCTTGGTTTCTTTTTAAATCAGTGGAACAAAATAAAACGCATGTAAACAGATAGATATAACAAATACACAATCAAAAAATCTCATAACATGAGTAATTAGAGGCAAAAATAAGTAATATAAACGAGTAATAAAAAGAAGTCCCAAAAATACTTGTTAAATTTTAGTTTATATAAGTAAATAAAACATATTTCATGAAAAAGAAATTTTGTCGTTGTGTTCATGAGATATTTTTATCTCTAACTATGTAGGTGACCCGACAGACGTTGTCCTGTCCTAGCTATGCATAATCAATTGAAAAAAATTCATAACGAACGGTCAAACATGTAATCTTCATAATGAACTGTCAAATGCACCAAGTTTAAATAGTAATTATATTTTCTGATTTTTTATGTTTTTACGCAATTTTCTATTTTTTTCCTAGGAACACGTAAGTTTTTTCTCAAGCTCAACTCAAAAAAGACTTTTGTTGGGAAATCGTAAAAAAAGATTTTGCTATATAAAAGATTATATAAATAAATAAATTTTCACACGCCACACGAGTCGAGCGCCGGAATAAACAGTGTATCTCCTAAATGGGAATTCCCAAAGTTCCCAGATTCATTAAGATATAAACATGAAATCAGGGCGGCGTTTACGATAATGGAATCATATTATCTGAGGCGATTAGTTCCGCACACACTGTTTGTGGGTATGTCTTGAGATTAATATCATTTAAAATTTGAAAAGTTTCTTTATCATGATGGTTCTTTACCACTATTTGACTGCAACACTTATTAAATGGCCCGCTAGTGGGTACGAAAGGAAGGCTTGGAGCATACTCCACCATAATGATCCAATGGTTGGATCTCTACCTAATACAGCCAAAACACTTCTTGATTATTCTGGAACAATAAGGCCACAAGATATAACAACAGCCGTCTGACATTTCTCGTAACTGATGCCCATCTATCTACTACTGAGCGCTTTGGTAAGCGCTTAGTAGTAAATTTACTTACCTTGCTTACTTTGCTGAGTGCTACTCTTGCCACCAACGATCACCCATCTAATTCTTGAACGTACTCGACATAACTCATCTTATTTAACCTTTTACGATCGACACAAGTCAAGTATTTCATATGGATCTACGCGCACTTGAAACATTTTTTTTATCCGACTCCCCCCACTTGACAGTGGGCGAGGGCTACCATAGTTAAGCCAGGGTGCAACCCCGAGTTTAGGCCCAGGCAAAGAAGATCTACCTCGAGGCCCAAAAAAGGCTGGGATGTCCCCCATTTATATTTATTTTATAATACCATACCATTTTATATAATAATAATTTTGAACTACGTATAATACCATTAATATATGTTATCGTGACAATATTTGACAAAGTGACAGGATTTATCAAAATAATTAGAGCAGTAACAAAGTAATTCTTGGATCTTGAAAGCATGTTTAATTATCGTATTGGCAAATACATTGTGAACGTGGAAATAGATTGCTTCCCTGCGGCAATTATGGGATTCAAATATCTAAGACAATTACAGAGTTTATATCTATCTATACATATAATAAAACTGTGAGTAATCGCTGTGTACATGGCATATATATATAGAAAATCATAATGGGGTGCCTTTACATACGGAAGAGAACCCAAAACAATGGTTTTGTCTGTTTCTTTGTATGTCCGTATGTTTGTGCACGCTAATCTCAGAAACGGCTTATCCGATTTGAATGCAGTTTTCTGGATTATATTGCAATGGGCTTCACTTAACATTTAGTGTTTTCATTGAAATTGGTTAATAAATAAAAAAAGTTTTGTTAATTTAATTCAATCATCACCGTCGAAGACCTGGGCACAGTTAGTCTGTCATATAATTGTGTTTAATCACCATCAGAAATAGTATTGGCCCACTGTTGGGAACTGTAATCTGCGGACAAAGAATTCACATGTGCGATTTTTTAGAGATCTCTCTCTAATATAGTTTTTTTTACCGTGAAAGCATGTGAAAAATCACATTTTATTACCCACCAAACTTCAAAGAATTATAACTGGTGCATGCGTCTGGGAATCTAACCAGAAATGACGACATACAAAGTTGGAGGAATGTTTATGGCTGGACTACAAATACTTAATAAAGCTGACATCTTTACTTAGTATAAAACAAAGTCGCTTACCGCCGTCTCTACATTTAAATCTTTCAAACTACGCAATGAATTTTAATGCAGTTTTCCTCAGTAGATAGAGATTTATGATTTATATGTATAAAACATGCATTTCATAGCCGAAAAAAGCAGATAATTTAAAATATTTGTATTTTGATTTCGTAAATACAATTGTATAGAGCCGTTGTGGGTCGCTAGTTTAAATATACGAGAGCAGCAAATGAACGTGATTGGGGAACCCGATATTAAGTAGAGCTGTAGTCTATGAGCATAGGGGAAATCTCAAACAGACCTCCTATCAGGGGCTACAATTAGATGTATTTAGTGTCCAAAGATTAAACCGCCTCATTTGTAAAACCACACCTCGCCAAACAAAACAAAAATTCTTTCACGGCTGATTAAGAGGACAGCACTACGGTAGTACTTCCCCGGTAGCAACCATAAACACAGTTACTAAAATATAATTTATTTAAAGTTACAAAAATAAAACTAAAGCTTATATTATTGTAGAAAATGCACAAATTCCAACAACTTACCTGTGTTTCTACGAAACATGAAACACAGTTAACTTTTTAAACAGAAATTTCCAACTGTGAAGAATTTTTGCTTTACAGAATTAATTATCTCTACAAACAGTTGTTTTACAAAGAAACTGGAGACCTAATTGCCGAGGAGAGACTTTGTACTAAGAAAGCACTTTTATATTATTACATCTCTTTCTCTTGGTCTCGACTATTATGCGAATAATTAATATGTTGCTTGGCTGTAGGTAAAGTAAAATAATGAGCGCAATTTTTTTTATATTTAAAATTGGGAGAACTACAGTTCGACCGGGGAGGTACCACCGCCGCCGTCATAATCTGCCGTAAAGCATTACTTGCGTGGGTACGAAAGGTGCGGTTGCTACTTTGAAACAAGGCGACCATCTTAGTCCTCAAGAGTAGCAACGCATCTACGTTCGAGCTCAGATAAGATTTCGGTCGTGTTTGTAGTTAAAGGTGGGCCTGTGGGCTGTAACTACTTAACATCAGGTGGTTTGCATGCTCGTTTGCTACTCTTCTCACTTAAAAAAATCTCCGGCTTAAACACGGGTGTGGTCAGAAATAGGAGGGGTTAGTAACAGATTCAGGCGCTCTTTAGCGCTTTGTTCGACCACTTAATGTACCAAACATTAAGTGGTCGAACCAAAGTAAACGATAAATTGTTGATAAACCTTATACGCACACTTACAAGCGACACGATCCTCTCAGTCCTTAGGAGTAGTAATCACGTAGATTAGGACTTCAGTAATATCAGCCAAATTGTATATGGATATCTATGAGCTACAGTGACTACTTAATATCAGTGGCAGACCATCTGATGTTAAATGATCTCTGAAGCCTATCTGTCTGCGTACAACCTCTAACAATACAAGTCCTGCCTGACTTCATGCATGGACGCGTTGCTACTCTTGAGAACTGAGATAGTCGCCTCGCTTGTTGTCGGTAACTGCACTTCTCCAACCGAAACACAAGAACTATTTTACGGCGGGTTATCTCATCGGTGGTGGTACCTCCCCAGTCGAACTTTTACTACTAGTCAATATGGCCGCAACACATCTGACAGACATACCATCTCCAGCAATAGGACATTTTTATGACGAAAATGATAATACTTAAAAAATGAATTCTGTTCCTATCACAAGTCGGTTAAAGAGAAACTTCACGACATTCTCTTTCCAAGGAACGTACAAACTTAATACTGGTCGCAAGTTCCACAATGCGGTGGTCGAAACGGATTTAAAATAAATTGGAAAGTGCATGTTCGCGTCAGTATTAGGGTGCCGCGGGCTTTGCAGCTTTAGTGGGCCGATACTTGTTTACTGCGATACAAAACGTATTTGGTTTCAGAGGACCTTTTATTTTGTCTCATTGCTACTACATTTGTTACGCTGCACGGAATAAAATCCGTTCCAATCGTTTAAAGATGTGACTACAAAAGAGACAAAGAACATTTATTTACGCATATATATACAAAGTTTATACGAAAAATATATCTACTAAAGCAGCAATATAAGTTAAAAGGCTACAAAGAATCGGTTTCATTCAATGCTATTCAATGTCAAAAGCTAGTTGCGTTTAACTGTAAAAGAAAGGCTGTCAAAAATTTTAATATATGTATATGTACTTCGTATAAGTAACAATGAGGATTAAAATAAGATTTTCCAAAAAAATATTCACTCTTGGATACTTCGTCGTACTTACTGTACTTACATACTCATTTATACCCTTACTATAATTACACCTTACTCATGATATTTTACCTTAACATGGAAAACCCAATATATGCAAAGAATGTCTCTACTTCAGAATATAAATAGACCTGCCCGTAATCCTTTTTTATTATATATCCCACTAGTGGCAAGATTCTCTCCCAAGTCCCAAGGGGAAGGCTTCTAGCATAGAGCCGTTAGAGCTCGCCCGGGGCGGCACCACCGCCACCCTCATAACCTGTCTTAAAGCAACATGTTCTTCATGTATTGAGTTTTGATTGGGGAGGTGTGGTTGCCGGATACATAAAAAAAAATTGAGATTGCACGTGGCTGTCCATGGGCTGCAGTGACCACATAACATCACTCTTTCATAATAAAAAAAAAACAAATAGTCCAAATCGGTGTGTATCACTATTACTACTCATTATTAACTGTATCTACTCATTATTAAAGCTTTTGTAATTGCCGTTATTTCGAAGCAGTCGCATGGCTTGTGGTGATAGGTCCACCTGTACCTTGATCGATCGATCCGTGAACATGTTAGTTTAAAATCAAATCCATTACGTTGCTCCAATGTTGATGGAGTTAGGGTTTAGTGGCCAACTCATTTGTCAAATGGTTTCCCACCGACCATGGGGCCTCCAACATGATTACACCCAAACCCAAAACTGACCTTTTCACCCTTAAATCATGGAAACGTGAATGAAAATTGTCACTAGCGGTTATCCATCCAACTCCTAACCGCACCAAAAGTTCTTTGACTCTATCAATAATTTTCTATCTACGCAAGCCGAAGGGACGTGCGCGCTCAAATGTACGAAAAGATTTAAAAAAGATTAATTAAAAAAGCGATACAAACGAAATGGATTTTAAATCCCTTACTTTAAAATAGTGGCCGAGAAACGACGCATAAAATAATAGATCGGCCGAAAAAACTCTGGCGACGCTTCCGTATTCCACAAAATGGGAGATTTTTTCATTCACAGCGCTTTTAGCCATAGGCGTTGACCAATTTACCGACAAAAGCAGAGGTGCTCTTTTATATTCCTTTTCCAAAAGGTTGTTGGACGAAAACTGGAAAATTCTTTTAAATTGTTTGTAGTGACGTTTGCTATTACGGTTAGAAATTCCAAGAAACATCATTAAGACGTTAGTGTTAATACACACATGAATCTTTTCCGAGTTTGTGAAACATTCAACCCTACACCACGGTAGCCCAACGAGAGTTCACAAATAATCCAAGTTTTTTTACGACAATAAAGTAGTAAATGAGCACACTTACCATCTCCACCTGATGGTAACTAATCAGTGGAACCCCAGGTCAACTTTTCTTTTTTAATTGAAAGAATAGATGACTACTACCGTCCATTGTTACAGTAATAACCAACTCCATAAAGACCAAGAGTCTACTTGAAGTCAATCACAGATCCGTTGCTTAGCTTGAGGATTATTGTCGTCTCATTAAGTCGTCATCTAATTTACTCTTAGTTGGAAAACCTTGAAACTAATTATAATAGCCTATGCATGATGACAAGAACACTGGCCGCATTCCTCAATACCGATCACAATTTTTGCGCGAGATATGCATCATCGTTCTCATCGCCAGAAGCGTCAATAAACGTAAGACTAGAAGTTTGAAAAAATGTTTGGTACTCGGACCCCACGGACCAAAGGTTTCAACGCAAGGTTTCAACGAAACAAACACGTAATCACTGCCAAGTGGAACATTTTTACACCGCTTGGCTTCTTAGTTTCGTTGCAAAAACAAACGTTTGTTGTGATAATTCAGTAGCTAAGAACACGCTAAGAAATGTCTGGTTGATTGTCGACTTTTTCTCTAGACACCACCTCGAGGAAAATATATAGCGTTGACTACTTCTTCCAACCAAATTAAATCTGTTTCAATGAAATAAATGTAAATTTTAAGACCATTATCGTTTTGTACGTGACACAATAACAGAGCTGACGCTTCTTTTCCTAAATAAATCTCACGTTGTTTCAAAGAGTTTCTTTTTAATGTGACAAAAGGAACGAATGAAAGGGTAAGTAACGAATGCAGACCACATTTTATGTTGAACAAGTAGCAAACAAGCGTGCAGATTACCTGATTTTAAATAGTCTTTGTAGCCTATGGAAATTTTATAAATACCTTATTACTCGTGAGGATTGGTATGGCTCTGTCGCCTATAAATGTAGTTGGCAATCGCACCTCTCCAACCGGAAGACAGGAACTGCTTTGATATCAGATAATGAGGACAGAAGTAATACTTCCCAGGATGTTCTTCCACTACCTATCAAAATCGCTTGATGTTAAATAGTCGCTCAATTCCATGGGAATTCAGTTATAAACTGAAACAGGATTAAAGTGCTTCCTGAGATAGATCGCCAGAATATCGAAATGAAGGCAACTGGTGTTCTTTAGCACTACGCCCCGAGGAATATCCTATTCCCTGATCCTTCAAGCACCGTATTGTGCCTATGTATAGGACAACGCTCCAATGACACACATCTCGGGGAAGACTCCCCGAATCCTCGGACACCGGGCTGTGCACACCAACATTCTCGAGATCGCTTTCTAAAACAACTTGAGCTCCCACTCTAACTATTCCCGATCAAGGTTGACAACCCTCGTCTTGCGTCATGTCGACCATTTGCGACCAAACGCAAACTAAGCGAATTTCCCTATTGTTGACATCAAATCCATCCTCATTCATCTGGGCACTTCGAGAACTTAATTAAATATGTACAACCTTTTGTAGTGACTGCGGCGGTGTCCTTCGCACACGATATTAATGACTTCGATTAACTTCTGCTCTATTTAATTTTAGTAGGCTTATCTACTTTTATTAGGCTATACTTATTAAGTCCTAAGCCCGAAAACGTACTGAATCCTAAATATAGTATAGGCTATTTGTTACGTCCATGAGAAAAAGGACATGTCAGATTGTACAGGTCTCCTCGCGGAGGGAAAAGAACCAGGTCCACAACTCTAGTCAAGTGCAGTTTAGTAGATTTTACAGATGATTTGAATACTTTATAAAACTACTATCTTTTGTCAGCAGTTTTGCCTACAAAAACTTGATATTACGAAATTTCATCTTTGAAGCCCTTTTTTACCCCCGCAGGTGTCCATTATCCAAAATTCCTTTCCTTTAGTTCTTTAAGAGATAGTAAATATCCAAATTTAAAAAATGCATCCTCAAGTTAAAAAAATAATCATTTCCTCTTCTAGTAAATTGCATTCCCTATTTCAACTTCTTCACTTCTTCTTTGCAACCAAAGGTAACCTATGTCCATATCCAAGGTCTAAACTTTTTCAATGTTAAAAATCATTGAAATTGGTTCAGCTGTTTAGCAGGCAAACGGTATATACATGTACTTTCGTATTTATAAAGTTAATAGGACAAGCGCTCTTACTTTCATTGAAATCGTAGCATAGATAATTCATATCCATTGTTCATCACTAATTTGTCGTATCAATTCTAATACTAACCAATAAATCACATCTCATGATCTAACATTAGACGTCGGGTGGACTACTACATAACACAAATTATTAAAGAAACTTATTCAGAGAGTATGTTTGATTATCTTACGCACGTCCAAGATCCCTGGGTTATCTTGTAATGAATCTCAGTTTTGGTCAGTCCCCGGTATTTCCATTTCGGAACGATCTCTGTTTATTACTGCGGTGGTGCGGTGTCTGTCCGCTCCGATCGAGCGCAAATAGGACGAACGTGTAACGGCTAACCGCTATTATAGGTTCCGTAAGCCACCTTAATTACTTTGAAAGCTACGACAGAAGGCTGCCCCAATTGCCCCGTGAATAGATTCTGACGTCACGCGTCTTAATATGAATGGATCTTTGGTTTGATTTTCTCGTATGTACATGTGTATGTGTGTGTGTGTGTGTGTTCTAGCTTCAGGAATAACTCTACCTGTTGTAGAAAACTTTGAGAACATCCGTCCAGTACTTTTAGAGTTTATCGCGAGCAGACAGACAGACAGTCGCGACGGGGACTTTGTTTATAACATTTATAAATTCATCTAAACAGACAGCGTTTATAAAACTGGATCCATTTCCCCTAGAAATGCATCATGCATAAGTTATGTCTTAAAACTTGAGCACACATACCAATTCAATCACAAAAAAGATTTATTCCCAACTGGCTTTTGCCCGTGGTTTCGCTCAGACGTCTATATTACAGTAGATTCAAAATCATATATTTCTATTTCTAACATAAAAGTAAATTGGAAGCGAATCTATAGGAGAAAACAGTAAAATCATATAAATTTTCACCTTCTATTTTATCTCCTTTCATACAAATTTTCAACCCTTATTTTATCTTCCTAGGAGTGTATTTTCCTTATTTAATGCTTACTTGCATTATATATAGAACCTATTATTTTTTTTAATATACATAGTTTTCTTTAGCATATTATTTCATTTGAAATGAACTTCACGACGTATATTTAAATTATGCAAACGAGAGACGTCCGTATGTGCATATTTAAGATACGCAGCAGTAGACGTCTAGAAGATTATAAGCCTAAATCTCGTATAAGGAAGCCTACCGACGTATGGCCTACCTCTACGCTCACAAATATTAACAATATTTTAATTTTGGACGAAAAAGTCGGATTCTCCTTAAAAGATTTCGTTTTGTGATGTATAGCCTAGCTACGAACTTCATCGTCAGATTTGTTTATTTTGACTTGACGAATGCGACGGGTTAATACAATATCCGATCATATAACAACCGACTTCATATGAGATTCAAAACATGAAATTCGGAAATCGAAACCTTTTACACTACTGAAATGTGGGTAGAAGACTTTATTAATCGTTTTTAGAAGCACCACTGTTTCCACTATTTTTGTTTCTATAAAGTATAAAGTAATGCTCACGTTCTCTACACTTACAATCTCTCACTAGCATTTGATAACATGCCAATCACAGACAAATACACAAACACAAGGACCTATACCTTGCTCCATTAATTTAAGTTATGATTTGTAAATGACATTTTCAAAATTGGAAAAGATAGGGTTTAGGAGTTTCTTTTGTCCCCTTCTCCAAAACCAAACACCTTACGAGTCCGTGGTAGTTTATTAACTTACAAAAAGAATTCTGTCAAGTATCTACTTTTAACAAAAATATTTTGATTTTGACTTTAGAACAGAAATTTAGATTTATTAGTCAGATCTACTCGTCGAGGCATCAAACCCCTGGAAAATTCCTTGAACTTTGTTCTTTCAGACATGTACCGCCGTCGCCCTCACAATCTTCTCGGACATAACTCTTGTGTTTGCGTTGATGAGGTATGGTTGTCGACTACACTTAGAAGCAAGGCGACTATAAACGCCGAATTTACGGACGAGCTCAGATTGGACTTCAGTTCTGTTTGAAGTCGATCCATTGACTGTAGCAAGCATTACTACATCAATTAACATAAGGTTAATCGAAGCATTAATTTACGTTTGCTAAATAAAAAAGTTCAAAGCTCAAAGGTCAAGGATCTATTTGTCTATTCAGTAAGACAATTGTCATCGTTACTCAACAGCCGTCTACTCGCGTCTGAATTGTTAACGCCGATGCTCCAATGACGCCGATTTCCCCCGACACAGGCTGTCACTGAGCCTTTTCGTTCTATGGAATATTTCAGACTATCCGAAGTCTTTATATTCTACATAGAGAGACGAACATTTTTTGATAGAGTCCAACTAAAAACTTTTGGGATTTTTTTTTATATAGTAACATATTTTTTGTGAAAAGAGTAGCAAATGAAAACGCAAACTACCTTATGTTTCGTTAACTGCATTTTGGTGTTTAACTGCATACTGCAGCATGTGGTATGTAGCTAAGTATAGACATCAACAACCAAAATTTAACAGGATAGAAATCCTATTTGAGGTTATACATAGATTGTTGCTATTCCTGACTAAAATAGTCGCATCGCTTCTAAGAGCAGCCGGCAACCAGATTCTTCAACCGAAATATACTAGTTGATTTGAACCGGATTTTAATGGCAGCGGTTGTACCTCCCTGATCGAACTATAGTTTTACAAACCTCTACAAACTTATGCAACATATTATTGTGAGTGATGAGTGATGAGCGATGAGTGAGAGATAGTATTTTTTTCAAACGACATATTAGCCGTGCAGGTTCATTTTAAAAATGATTAAAATATCGTAAAAATGACTTTAACACTTTCAATTGCAAATTGCAATTGCAATAACATTGCTGTGTGTTGCGCGGCGCAACGCGCCTGCCGGTTGTACTCACATGTGTTCTACGTACAAATCAGTATGCATTACGAACGAACAAACGTGTTGTTCACGTCGGCGCTACAAGACTGGGGACGGACATTATGTCTGTGTATTTGTAGATAATACACAGATGCTAAAAATACAATATTTGTCAGTGTATCTTCAGTCTAGAGAAATAAGCTCCAGTTTTGTTTCACCTCCCCCAACGCTGACCCGATCTAATATATTCGCGCAGCAATCAAAGTGTTAACTCAACTACAGTTAGCGGCACAGCCAACATTTTCCCAGCAATAATCTCGAGAGAATTACAAGTAGTTCTGAACGGTATCACGGTCAAAACCTCTGAATAACAGACACTGTAAAAGTTGAACTACATGTTTGTTACAAATAGCAATACATTCCGAACAACAAGATACAAGTGTCATGTAGCATCGACGCAAAGTTCAGTGGAAACAGTTGGTCGCAAACAGAATGTGCGGTCAAGCGATCATATATTGCTTGCAGTATTTGTAACGATGGTTTTAGTCGTTTCATAGTTGGCTGACTGACCAGTTACAAATACTTATGGTCGCCCAGTAGTCGAAATTATCTCCTAGTTCAATATTCTTTAAGTTAAATAATTAAAATAAAACATACTGTACGTCTTCAAATCATGTCGCAATCCCCTTTTACGATTAATACACTGAACCGCAAAGAAAAAGGGTCGGTTATGAAATCGTCGATATCTTCTTAAATACTTCACCAAGCTTTAT
>DWON01006082.1:0-14228 GCA_018251015.1 Phocides pigmalion okeechobee
CATGTTGCTTTACGGCGGGTTATGAGGGTGGCGGTGGTACCGCCCCGGGCGATCTCTAACGGCTCTACCACCTTTAAGTAGTAAGAATCCAATTTAAACTTGCGTTAAACGCGTATTGGGTTGAGGGTTTGAAAGATTCCTATTATAATCATATCTTTCTCGCATTTCATGATAATTACAATAGATGCCAGTTACCTCTGCTTTGCTAAATGAAAATAGTACTGCACTACACCTCTCGTCAAAAAGCGTGGTGGTAGCAGTGTTTCTGCTGCAGTTGCTGTTGCGGATTACATTCAAAGAAATCAGTTCATGAAAACATCTAAATATATTATGTTTCAGCGTTGTGTACAAAAGTCGAAAATGGGCAAATATTCACTTTCAATAGCTCTCCAACGAAAAACGTTGCAGTTACGACAGCCCTTTAAAGAATATATTTGTACGTAGTAATATATATGGGTCTCCTATAGGAGAAAAGTCTAAATTTCTACATCTATCGGTATATGCATTTTGTTGTGATGATTTTATGTTAAAAAGTTTACAAATAGCGTTTTTTGGTGCTTGTTGTGTATACTGTTCAGAAATATAATAAAATAAAGGATAATAAAGTACTTAGTTCATCGATGTAATTTTTCATTTTATCGTTTTATCGTTTAGTTACGAAATTTTCACTTGCCCGTAGACATTCATATCCAACCTCAAACGGGGGTGCAATCCTTTCTAAGATTACATATAGATGAGGACTGTAATGGTTGCCTCAATTAAAAGTGTAGCCGACGATTCCAACCGAAACAAGGCTAGCTTTACCATGTATTTGTAATACGGCAAGAGTAAATGTACGAAGACGCGATAAAGCAAGACACCACGGGAATTGGCGACGCAGTACGCGATCGTAAATATGTGAAATACATACATAGGTATATCATGCGATTCTGCGACAAAAAGAAATCATAACATTATGTAATGAAACTTGGCAGTTTTGACATAATTATATTTTTTCTAATAAATAAACTCTGTTATGAGTGTACTCGTCACTTAAATGAAATTATGCTAAACAATTTCATTTTCAGAGCAATGAATATCAAGTAACAAGTAAAAAGGGGCTTTTAAAATATTCTTGAGGAAATTTTAAGAATTTCAAGTGACCCTTTGAGTAGCAAACAGCGGGCGTTGGTGGAACCGGCATTTTGTTTACTAATTAGATCTACCCGCTTCCGCCCATTATGCTGTATTATTTACTGACTCAATTTCCATGTATTTAGCTAAGTTATTTTCTATAATAAATCAGATTCTGTTACGATTTTCCTTCTCGAAGAAATAAATTGTAACTGTTTGGCTACAAATTGTTTGTGTTATATTTGATAAACTTGTTTTGGTTATAGACGAAGCAAACGAGTTTGTACCTAATCATCTCTTTTTAAATGTCCTCTAGACATCTATGACGTCAACGCTTACAGGCGTTTTTTAATTGACGATTAACCAAGAGTACTCTCAGTTATACTTTGTTAAGAAGTCATAACATCATCTATGACGTCATCATTTACCTGTGGTTTTATATTGATTAAAAACCAATAGACCTCGTGTTTTTTATATAATATTTCACTATATTCGTATCACTTTTCAGAAATTGAGATCAAATGGAATGTTTATTTCTCTCGTTAGTAACGTTATCTATATTTGCCAATAAATTTTTGTAACATTATTTTTGTTGTGGAATATATGGAAGCACAGTGACTTAGGTGTCATAGACGTTTTATTTTTAAACACAGATCGCAAAACTCCGTCCTAATCCACACTATGTATGTTATATTTTTATTATGTTATGAATTGTGGTTAAACGTGAAGGCTTAAGTAGACGGTGCCAGATAGTGGGCCGATTTCTCTTCCCTGGGCAACCCGGAAGATTACTGTGGCTTTATGCGAATCCAGAGGCGTCCCTCGGAAGAGATTTTCATTTGAATGGGTCGTGTATTATAATAACTTTCGCGTACTATTCGATGTCGCGTGAAAAATTCTAACTTATACAAAAATGCTTCATCGATAAGATACGTTTAAGGTTGGATTTTTATTTATTTTATACAAATAGTTTACAAATATAAAAAAAAATATCTTTCGTAATTCATTTTGTTATTTCTAAGAAGAATGGAAAATTTAGTTAGATTTTAATTTGTGCCTCATATTGACTTATTTAATATGTGGATTTAGATTTATGGTAGAACTATAGTTCGATCGAGGCGGTGCTCACGTCACCGTCATATCCTTGTGTCATGGTTGGAAAGATGTGTGTCTTAGTTCTCAAGGGAATGCATCTACATATGACCTTTGACAAGACTTCGCTTCTGTTTGGGGTTGCATGTAGATTTACAATCATGCAGCGAATACTCGACAGTACAGGAGCTA
The DNA here is from genome assembly GCA_018251015.1 of Phocides pigmalion okeechobee. NCBI lineage: Eukaryota > Metazoa > Arthropoda > Insecta > Lepidoptera > Hesperiidae > Phocides > Phocides pigmalion. The sequence goes on from DWON01006082.1 coordinate 2,398, forward strand.
CAAAGTAATATGCTATGATGTATTACCAATTAAAAGTAACATACAAAAAACAGTACATAAAAAATATATTAAGTAATACATCTGAATGTACATGATAAGGGAATTAGCTTTATAATATTTGGAGTTGGTGAATAATAATGTTAGATTTATAGAACATTCGTAGGCGGGTAGTTTATTTTTACCAGTGTATTTATTTTATACCGCATATAAAACATGCAAAAAAAACTGTTTAAAATAAATAAAGAAAGAAGATTATTGTGAAGAATCTCTACATGTAAAAGTGAAACTACTGTTTATTCGTTTCTAAACCGGAAAGTACTGATTTTACTTACCTCAAGTGATGTACATAAAGTGTTTGTATTTCTGGTCTGATTATAGGCTATGTTAATACACACTGAACTAAGAAATGAGTTGAACTGAACAACAGTATCTATATATTTATATAGACCCCTGATATAATCCAGTTGGTGGCAGGTTCTACGCTTATAATTCGCTAACAAAGTCGCAGGATAGCGCTAATTTTAAACTAATATTGATAGAAGATAGGTGAATGTTTCTTTAAGTTTTGAACGCCATTTCGTTTTAAAACGCTTCACATTCCGTTTTAGGAGGCGGATGTCGAGATTGCTCTAATTTTAAATTAAATTTTTGAGGAATGACTCATGAATGCAAATTGAGCGTAAATCCTTTAGGAAAAATCCCTTGGGTCTCGCGGAGGATCTTGAATGATTTTTCTAAGAGCTTTCCAGGGGAAATTTCTTTGACGGAAGTAATGAGAAGACAAAATGGTATTGCTGAGACTACGATTCGTAGCAATCTTAGTTAGCTTCAATTTAAACGGTGAACGTGAAAACGTTTACTTTTTTATGAAATTTATTTAGAAAATGAGTACGTTGCCTATTTGGCGGTTATTAGCTATGAACATCTGTAACAATGTTTATGTAAAAAGGGGTTCCATTTAAGGCTATTGCAGATACGTCAGACCTTTCTATGGAAACGAACAAAATGGTTTTTGCTGAATTAGTGTGGCTATTGAACCTTTCTGGTTGAATAGTATAAGTTGGTACTATTCAACATGGAAATGGTATTTATTAAAAATCTGTTTTTAAAACTATTTTTGAATGCCAATTAGTTCCGTTATGTAACGAGTATTACGATTAAAGTTTTTTTTAATCGTCGACATCTCGATTCAGTTACTTGGTTTCATTGAGTTTAAAACAATGTTATTCGTGTGTACGCATAATTTAACTAAATTTGTTAATTGCTGATGATACTAGTTTAAAAATTATATGTCAGGTACTTATTTTAATATGAAGAAGCAGAGCAGGAAACTCCACCGACACACTGAAATACGCATTTTTGAAGTGTTTCATTTATTTATTGTGTAGCTAAAAGTGGGGCTGAAGTTACGACATACGTAGACGCATAGGTCAACGAAATGAATGCCATGGGGAATATTTATTTAAGGGTATTGTTTTATTAAGGTTTTAAAAAATATTGTCCATAGATGAGTAAGGTTTTTTAGATACATTTGTTAAATGGTCCTTACAGCTCGGGAAACTATTTACATGTAACCATTAGAAATGACTGAAGTTATTTCTCATGCCGTATGTTCTAAACCAAAGTTTGACCTGGGAGGAACCACCTTCACCAGCAAGTGACCACCAGCTGGGAAGCAAGTTTTGTGTTATGGTTAGAGATATATGGTTGCCAGGTACACTATGAGCGAGGCGACCATAGTCCTCAGTAGAAGCAACGTATCGTTTAACCGTAGATAGGACTACTGTCCTGTTTGACTGTATTAATTTCCATGTCAATGTAATGGGTTACAGCTACTACTTTACATTAGACGATCTTTACGTTGATTTCTTACTGCTGTAACAATGAAAAACTTGATTTCAGGTATAATCAACACGTTTCGTCGCGAGTAAAAATAAACGTGAGTCATGCAATATTCATAAAAGAAATTTGAGCTTCCTAACAAATTCTTCGCAAACGTACGCAACACCTAAATTGTTCGGGATGATCTGAAAAACGTTGCTAAAGTGCTACAGTGAGTTCTCGTTCCAATATTTCACACGTGACACGCCCTGATATGCGATTGCCTTCGTCGAGCGCGACACACGTGTATTGAATGTGACATATTGATATGTAACTTTACACGAGTACCTATGTATCTATTTCCTCACCCTTTTCTCTTTCAGCGACATACTGTAATCGTGAATATGGGTTTCTATAATCAGTATACGGTTTTATAAGGACTTGGGCTTTATATAGTGCTGCATATACACCCTATAAATAACCAATCCTAGAAAACATTGCTTTGATTCTTAATGGCCAAACGTCGAATATCGTGAAGAGACAAGCCTTATTATATATTAAATACTAAATTAAGTTCGCTTCATCCATCTTCTACTTTTTATTCTCTTATGAAATAAACTTAGAAAATACATAGGAACGTTTTGCTATTAGAAAATCTGGAAGCCCCGAAGAAATTTAAGCCTACGTAAAAAGTCGCGAGCAGTACTAGTACTACATAAAAACGGAGTGCACGTCATATTAAATAGTGTATGCGTCTGATATCAGGATTAGGCATACAACAGTAGTTTGGTAGATGAAAACAAGCTTGGTGTCGCAGTCGTCCATGAACAGTTGTTATCGGCTTTAAATTGACATCTAACGGAGTTCGATACTTTGCTACCCTTACAGGTTTGATCTGCAAACTCACGTTCGTTGTACGATAACCTCTTCAAACTAAAATATGTCGTTTTATACCCCTGTTATGAAAAACATTAAAAAGTTGTAACGCCTTTGCAGTCGAGTTAAGTACTTTTGAAACCTTTTGATCATAGTTTTAAACCAAAAACGCATTACTTGTCATTACAACAATGCACACGCCGTATTTAATTATTCAGTCAAAAGTTCTTTGTTTATGGAACAATGACGTACGTTTTAACGAGGTATACTCGTGCTTATAATGGCATATTACCGTCGGGTTTTATGTATTTGTTATGCCGTATTTATATTTCATGGAAGAATAATGGGCTCTCTTTTATTAAAGGTAAGTTTGGGTAAAATATTGTAGCCATTTCCACATAGAACGTAAAATAAGGGAGCTTGGATATCCGACCAGCGAGATGTGTCATCGAGGTAGGATTTATGCGACGTCGTTCAGTAGGATTTGCTCGCGTTTCACATAATGGATTGTTTTAGAATTTCAAACCACTCGCTCTCATATTTTTGTGTCCATCCTCAAATAATATTAATCATTTCAAAATCGGGCTATTGTTACTGTACTAGGGATAATACTTTGGAATAACGGGAAAATTGAAATACGGAATATTTAAATAAGCACGCAAAAATTGATAAGCAGAAAGACACCTATATTTTTATCTTACTTATATACGTTATATACCGTTTCATCTACTGTCTATGTAAATATGATCACATTTCCTCTTATCGTCGCCAACTCAAATGGCTTCCCATTCGTGATCGTAGACAGGTAAGATTACTTAATAAATTTATACTATTCTCTTTGAACCTCAGTCACCAAGATATCTGAAAGAAAAGTTTCAATATCTATGCGATTCTCATGTACGCCCGTTGCGTTCTTCTCATTCTCTTGTTCTTACTATTCCTCTTCACCGTTCTGGTTTTTTATCTAACTCTTTCACCATTCAAGGAATCCGGCTTTGGAACGCTCTTCCGGATGATACAAGGAATGTATCTAGTAGACAAAATTTCAAAGTGAGAGTCACAGATCACTTTCTAAACCTTCACTCGGATGTATAGTGAATACATTGTGTCGTTCAAATACTTTATATTTAAGCTCTAATTTTCAATTACTGATCGTTCCTTTTCATTTATACCGCCTTCGATGATTTATGCTGAGCTCAAAGGTTGACTGGTAGAGATTGCTTTTAGTATTAAGTCCTCTTTTTGTACCACTTTATTGTATTTGGTATAATAAAGAATAAATAAATAAATAATTGGGGGCTATGTTTTATAATATTTAGATATGTTGAATTATTAAGTTTATATTTAAGTCATTCTCTATAAAACTCATACTAAATTCAATATAGACATCTAAACCTTGTTTTAAGTTTTTTTTGTATTAAATTTACGTTAAATAAACCATTGTAGCGTGTTACTAAATTGAAAATGATTCCAAAATCTCTGTTCCATGCATCCGCTTTACTAAAACCAATCAAGTTTCTCTTTACAGCTTCGATCACGTTTTGTTGACGCAAAATTGAAAATTGTATATTGTGAAGTGCATGCCACAGATTAAAATCGTCTATAGCTAACAAATTGTGTAGTGTAGGAAGTTAGGAACGCTACAGATAAAATAAAATGAAGTAAAGCTTGATGACATTAGAGAATCAATTTTACTTCATGGATGAATAGTAAATGCTCTCATGGTATGTTTTACAGAATTAATTTAGCATATACGATACATGAATAATATAATTAATAATCAATTATAATTAATTAATAAGTACATAATTACTGTAATTATATAAAAGAGTTGGTTTTTACAGTAGTCTGCTCGTGGACACAACCGAGCTTCGCCACCACACCACACCAATCGCTTCACCACGAGTCATACAACTGGTTCGAAATATCGGCAATTAAAAATCAAAAGTATTTAATCATGAGTAGCCATTAAAATGTATAAATTCAGCGATAATATTCGTTTAAAATGCTATGACTTCATTCCTGTTTAGGGCTGTAAGTGAAGGGCTGCACTATTACTTAACATCATGTGGCCTGTATGCTCTTTTACGTTACTCTCCTTACGTTAAAACTGCCCTAATGCTGGACAAGAGCCCCGTCAGAATGACATAGCTCCATCACACTGATTGTTTGGCAGACTTCTTAACAATTTGAGAACTCTCAATTATGGAAGTCTCAATTCCATACGATGGTTTTATGACTTTTAAAGAAATTGTTAATATCTAATAGTGCTATAATTAATTTCTAAAATCCGCTATTATTATTTCTAATAGGCCTTTTTGTCGTTACTAATAATAGTTAATCAATTAACGAATGATGGATTGAACTGTAGATGCTCCAATTATACTGCTTTAGAAAATATTTCGTTTTGAGTTTTAATACAATATAACTAATTAAATAGTCTAGTGCTGCTTTGAAGCAACATATAATTATGTTAATTGAAGATGGGAGAACTAATTTAAAAGATAAGGTAGCACCGCCGCCCTCATATTTCGCCGTAAAGCATTACTTGTATTTGGGTTGGAGAAATGTGGTTGCCGGCTACACTTTGAAGTGAGGCGACCATCTTAGTCCTCAGGGGTAGCAATATATCTACGTTTGAGCTCAGATAGGATTGTGATTGGACGTGAATACCTATGGGCTGCGACTACTTAACATCAGGTGGTTTGCATGCTCGTTTGGTACTCTTCTCACATAAAAATAATGTTAATTGCCGAATTTGGTTTAAATTTATATTCGTTCAATTCAATTTGCTGTTAATTAACTTTGACAATGAAGGTTGCGCCAATATTTGCCGTAAAATTAAACATGGTTCCGTTTTAAATTTTCTATTTAGGATTCTGATTAATTTGTGACGAACTGACGAGCATAATTATATTGTTCATTGTTTATTAATGTGATAAAACAGTTTTTATACATTTTAATTCAACAAAAGACAAAATAATTTTGTATTTTAAAAACGGTTTCCTAAAAAGAAGTTATTTGTTTTTTAAGAAAATAATGTAAATATTTTTAGAAAGAATGTAATTTTTTTGTAAGGTGGTAGAGTCGTTAAAGCGCGCCCGGGGCGGCACCACCGCCACCCTCATGACCCGCCGTAAAGCAACATGTTCTTCATGTATTGTGTTTCGGTTGGGGAGGCGTGGTTGCAGGATACACATTTTTGGAGGCGACCATCTTAGTCCTCAATATTAGGAACGCATCCGCGTCCGTCCTTAAATAGAACTTCTTTTCTATTTGAGATTAGACGTGGTTGTCCATGGGCTGCAGTGACCACTTCACATCGGGTGGCCTTCGTTTCTTACTCTTTCATAATAAAAAAAAACTTAATTTTTCTGCTATTTCCCCGTAATATTATTATTTTTTATAGTAATCGGTTTTTCTATGATTTTACATATTAAACCAGTAAAAATTATAATTTTGTAAAAATGTATCTTAGTTAAAGGACTAAATAAGGCACGGCAAATGGGTCTTTGCCTATGTTCATTACGTTATATATATTTACGTTGTTACCTGAGGACGAAGATGGTCGCCTCGCTTTTAAGTGTAGCTTATAACCGCAAATTTCAACCGACACACAAGTGTTGCTTTATGATGGACTATGGGGGTGGTGGTTGTACCTCCTTGGTAGAACTATAGTTCTATTCCCTATTACAATGCTTGCGAAGTCATTATAAAATTATTAATGTTTCCAAACTTTTGTTTTATAAAAATCTACAGTATTCATTACCAAATAGCGATATAAAAATCATGAATTCCCGTTATATAGTAAAATGTATTAATTCGGCGATGATATTAGTTTGAAATCATAACAATTCTTAAACTCGGGGTCCGTAGATCATCCAAAGATCCGTTGAGTTTCCTCTTTCATTTGACGGCGCCTGACACCCTAATCTTTTATTACGCAATCATAAGCAATAAGTTGTGACCTCTTGTGTTACTAGTTTATAAAATAATATTCGTCAACATATATACGTTTAGGCTTTGAAATAATTTTATAAGCACGTTATGTACATTTCAAGATTAACTTTATGCCGTTTAACAATACCTTTTATTAAAGCGCCTGCCAGTTCTTGATAAGCAATGTTTAGTATTCGCGCGATTGCGTCAATTGTGATTGTAGGCACGCGTCGTGAAATTGTTTAGAGAACTCGTAGAAATCTGAAGTTGTTATTGTTATTTTAACGTGGTTGTGATTCGATTCATTTATTTTGATTATACCTTTCTAGTTGTATTGCCTTTGCTGTTCAATATGACTGAATTCGAGCTTAAGGCATCCATTTAAGATTTTTAGTGTTGTGTCTGTGAGATATTTTAAATGTGGTAGAGCCGTTAGAGCTCGCCTGGGACGGCACCACCGTCACTCTCATAACCCGCTGTAAAGCAACATGTTCTTCATGAATTGTGTATCGGTTGGGAAGGTGTGGTTGCCGGTTACACATTATTGGAGGCGACCATCTTAGTCCTCAAGAGTGGACGCATCCGCGTCCATCCTTAAATAAAACTTCTGTTCTATTCGAGATTGGACGTGGTTCTCCATGGGCTGCAGTGACCAATTAATATCAGGTGGCCTGCATGCCCGTTTCTTACTCTTTTATAATAAAAAAATATATATTTACCTACTTTCACACTTTAATTTTTTGTAAGGTTAATTAAAATATTAATTGTTTCTTGAATTTTGTTCTCATCATTATGGATACAGTGACACATTATTTTTGTTAAGGATCGTGTCTGTATTACTACATAACGAATAAAAAAAACACTCTACGGATTGAATTCAAAATAAGCTTATTTTGTAGCCTTTAAACTAAAGCAATAGTTGGATACAGTGTGTTACACAATATAAACGGCTGCGTGGTTTCTTTTTATTTCAGGTTCCTCTTCTTGAAATCATCTTGAAAAAGCTCTATTCAAGGCTGCTTCCCGCAATCTACACTCAATCTAATATATGCGCGCCGCGTTCAAAGTGTTAACCAGATATTGTCCAAGATGTATTTGGGAACTGTATTATTACTTTGATGATCTTTACTTTTTCTTTGCAGCTTATTTGCGAGCTGTCTTTGCTGCTCTCCGCGAGCGGTATCGGTATGTACTACAGGGCGTTGACGGAACGCGCCCACAGGAACACCTTCGCTGGCACCAGGACCTGTCTGGAGCAGCGGGTCAAGCTGGAGTGCGAGCGGGAACAGCAGGAGCGACTCTTGCTGTCTGTGATACCGGCTTATATTGCTGCTGAGGTAAGTTAATTGTTCTTGAAATTATTATTTTTTTGCCGCGTTGATGAAAACAGGAGATATTTTAGCATGGAACGAAGTTGCCTGCTGATGTATATAGATAGAAAGATTTGTATCTTACTATTTATCTATATCTACTGTCTTTACAAATAATATAATTGTAACTGATCGCTATCTGATCATGAAAGATATATAAGAAAACTATTATCAAGGGCCTGTCATAATGCAATAGAACCCAAAACAGTAGTTGTTATTTTTTGCCTGTTTGTCTGTTTATCTGTTTATGAAACAGCTTGACTGAATTTAGAGCGGTTTTCACTATTATATTGTCGTAAGTTTCATTTAAAATTTAGTGTTCGTTTCATTTCAGTGTAGCGTGTCGGAAAATACTCTCGGCACCCTTTTTAAATCAGTCCTTGATAAATAAACATAACACAGTATAACTTTAGAAAGATGGTGATCAAACAAACTGCTAAATGTTTGTGTCAGAATCTTACCACTGTCATCTGCACACATTTTCGAGTAAATAAAACGAATATAGAAGGCTATTAACCGACATGTTCTTATGTAAGCAGCTACTCCCCGTCAAAGTGAATACAGCGGTATAGAGCTTATATGAAACGAAAAGAACTCTTTTCCCCCGACGAGCTTTATTAAAAAATCTGCATAATTCTTCAATTTTAAGTTCTGTTTGTACTGGAGCTTCAGCAGTTTTCCGAAGCTTGTAAATTGCAAAGGAAACTTTTACAACGAAAGATTAAATTACAAAATAAAAAGTTCTTTCGACGGATCATGCTTTGAATAAAACGATACTTTTTTGAAAGTTTAAAAAGAGCTTTACGGTTTGTTTGTAAAATGATCTCATGCAACTTCTTTTCTTTATTTAATGATATTGATTACTATTTTTTAATTTTTAATTTTAAAGTTAATTTATGATAAAGGGAGTTTGTGCCCATGCAGTATGGTGCAAAGAAGGATGCATTCTCAGACATGAACCAACCTTCGTTTCACCAGCAGCGTCGATCATACGTGGGACTAATTGTTGAATAAAATTGTTGGCACTGTTTTTTTTTTTCAAAAATATCTCTGAAATAAATTCATTTGTAATATTATTTAGTTATAAATCATATCATAATAATTAAGAGACATTATTTATGTAAATACGTTAATTTTTACATTATTTATACATTATGATTTTTTACATTAATTACATTACATTATGGAATTTATTACATTATGCAATAATCGCAGCATCAATTATTTTGAACAAATACAAAGTATGACGTTCGTCAGTAAATATGTTATAACTTTTAGAATGTTTATTTACATGTTAATAACGATTATGAAAATCTTTAAACTAATTATAATAAACGCCTAATCTTAACAAACTAAAGGGAGTCCGTGACCATGCGGCAAGGTGCCAACAATGCTAGCTACATTTCCGTGTTGAAAAGCGATTGCAATTCTCTGTGCTAGACAGAACCAGCCCTTTTATCACTGGGGGCGTCGATCCAAAGTGGGACTAATGAAAAATTTATTGTCACTCGGACCGCACGGACCAATGTTTCATACTACTTTAAATGTATTTTCTGTTTCTGTGTTCTGTTATAAATTTACTGATGTTGAACTCAAGTAGAATAAATTCATTCTAATTGAGTTCAAAATCAGTCTCAAAATTACAGTAACAGTTTCCCTCATACTCTGTTTCTCCCTAAATATTTTCTTTCCTGATAGTGTAATTAAATTCTGTTCTCACCCTAGCATTTATTTAGCAATGAAACTGAATATAGCTTGACTATTTTTGGTATTATTATATCTTATAAACTTTCTATCGTCTTTCTTTGTTATCTTTCATGCTTTTCTATTTATATTTTAATTATCTTATGATCTTATGATGAAAATCTTATGACTAATTGTAATAAAAACCTAACTTAAACAATCTAAAGGGAGTTCGTGAGTACTTTCATGTCGTTTTCAGAACGCCATTCCATCATTTTTCTTTTTTTTATATTTTCTCGTGATGTGTTAGTGTAAAAATATAAGGGAAACATGTCATGTGATGATGATGCGATAAAAATAAAAATCGTTAATCGTAAATACCCGGTACAAAGTAATATTTATTAAAAGACTTATGCCAATTTTAGTAACAAAATAAATAAAATAATTTATTTAAATTATTACATAAGTAAACAATACTTTTTCCTAAAATTTTGTTTTTTGTAATTACTTTCACCTTGCTAAGTTATGTAAATGAGATAGTCGATTTGCAACAATAAAGTATAAACTGTTTAGCTACGTTTTATTTCTATTCAAATTAGTACAATAACTCCTTAATTTCTTCAATTCTTCCCATTTCAATTCATGATCTCTAGAGGTATTCTGTACAACAGCAAGTCTAACTCGAAATTTGGTGATTAAACTCAGAAAGAAAATGTTTTGTTAACAATTTTATCTTTTTTGTTATTTTTCCTTTTTTCTCATTTCTTTTTTTGTTTCTTGTCAATTATTTTAACATTACTTGTGGTGTACACAATTTCTGTGTACTACTTGGCGCAACGTAATGGCGGCTTGTATACATCTGTCGTGTAAAGACAAATCTATATGGATTATTATGGATTACGGGAGAATACAAGTGATGTATTTACGTCGGCGCTACAAGACTGCGGAAACAACGTCTGTGTACTCGTAGATGCTACACGAATGTTAACATATATAATAATTGGTGTTCAATGCGAAATAGAAACACGAAACGAAAATAACTGGCGTGCTTTCTATGAGAGAGAGATAGATAAACACGCACACACCGCAAGGTTTTCAACTATACCAAAAAGTGTCGTTAGAACTTTTGGTGTTATTTTTTTCCGTCTAGCCCCCTTTCGCAACGCGCGATAAGGAACTTCGTTCCAATATTTCTGTGAATTGTTAGCGCATCTTCGGTCTAGAGAATATAGTTCCACTTTAGTGCCACCTCCCGTAAATCTGACTCGATGCCATATATGAACGTCGCAGTTGGTGTTAAGTGAATAAATCGTTCTTCTTGTTAGTAAATAATTAAATACATAAATTGTACCTTTATTAATCTTCAGAACTTAACACATCTTTAATCGACTTCAGGTTTTTTGTGTAGATGAGTAGCAAACGAGTATACCAGCCACCTAACGTTAACTGGTTGGTTCAACTCATTTACATTCATAAACTCAAACAGAACTATCCTATCATAGAACATATGTATGCGTGGCCTAAGATAGTCGCCTCGCTAATAAGTAGCCTAACGTGACTTATGCCTTGCGAAACCTGAGGTTTAAGATGGTCGCCTCGCTAGTAAGTAGCCTAACGTCACTTCTGTTTGGCCCACGTTAAAGGTTAACCGTAAATGGGCTTAAAAGGGCACTTGGCATTTCGCTTCAAATGAAGAGGTTAGAACAAATGGACCATCACTGAGATTCTAAGTAATTACACTTATAAATACACATAAGATTTTATGACTGTTTTATATTGGTTCAAACTAAGATTGAAGTTAATTCAAATTGAAACTAAGATAAGATTTAATTTAAGATTGAAGAATAAATGATTTTATCTCAGAAATAAGACAAATACAAAATAATAATGATAATAATCCTTGAATCAAAGTATTGCGTCTAGATTCGTGATACATGATAATTAATCTGAAGGTGGTAGAGCCGTTAGAGCTTGCCCGGGGTGGCACCACCGCCACCCTCTTATCCGCCGTGAAGCAATATGTTCTTCATGTACTGTGTTTCGGTTGGGGAGGTGTGGTTGCCGAATACGCATTATTGGAGGCGACCATCTTAGTCCTCAAGAGTAGGAACGCATCCGCGTCCATCCTTAAATAGAACTTCT
>DWON01006083.1:0-14226 GCA_018251015.1 Phocides pigmalion okeechobee
GAAAAAGAAAAATAATTTTGACATTCTATCTTCCCTCCTTGTCCCTCATTCCGCGAACTTAAAAACGCACTCTCGTATATTACATTGAGTCAGTGTTGCCGGAAGCGGACTAAACTGGAGCTGTATTCTCTAGACTGAAGATGCGCCGACAAATCACTGAAATATTGTATTTTAGGCATCCATGTAGATCTACGACTACAGAGACGCTGTTGCGCCCGCAGTCTTGTAGCGTCGACGTAAATATAGTACTTGTGTACGCTCGTACTCCATACAGATTTATACGTACAATATGGTGTGTACAAGCACGCCGCGGGGAAAATGTTAATAAAGCATTCGTTTAATAAAATAAAGTTTTCTTTAAGTAATGAAAATTGATTTTACCACAACATTTTTGCAGCTGACTGGTTCAGCGACCACTAAGCAAGGACCATCATTATCCAGTTGTCTTATCCAAAGCGAGACTTGCACCGTGCTGCCATCTTTTGATAAAAGTTCTACAACCTGTGGCAAATAAAGTTAGTTTAAAAAATTGTAATTATTGTCATCTCATCATCATCTTAGCCTTTTGACGTCCACTGCTGGACATAAGGGTCCCCCATAGCCAACGGGAAGTTGTCCGGCCTAGGCCCGACAAATCCCAACGACTTTTATGAGGTCATTCTTTCATCTGCTGTATGTGATTGGCAAAAAAATAGATTTTGACAGTGATATAGGTTATTTCAGGGTAATGTATATGTAGATCCATGGTGAGACATTGCACCTTAGAACTAAGTAATATATTATTCTATTATTATTATCCTTTAGTATTTCCATTTATATAAACTGACCTTTCCACTCAATAATACCACTGTTCCATCGTCACATGGATCTCCATCCTCTGGCTCATTGAGGGTAAACGCCTTGCAACTTCTATTCCTTAGGAGATCAGAGAACCTAAGACCACAGAGTTCTCCAGATGAGTAGCCAAGCAGAGAACATGCCTTGTTGTTGACTATTAGAATCTGTGAACATAATTAATTGTCCATAATGTAATTGCTAACTCTAATTTTGGGTTGGTTTCCAAGACACTAGTAAGAATTTCTGCTCTATTAAATCTTTTATGATTTTTTTATGTATTGGTGGCAATTGAGCGAGCAGTCCATCTGATAAGCTACACTTGAAATTGATTACAGATGTATTCCTACCCTTGAAGATAAAGACAGTGGCCTTATGTAATTGAGGCAACAGGTGATAGAACTGTAGTTGCACCAGGGAGGTAACATCACCAGCCTCGTAATCCACTGTGAATTAACTGTGTTATTTGGTATGAGTCGTGCAGCTGCCAGCTGCACATAGTATTGGTTCGATTCACCTCAGTGACAGGTGTGTGACGATGCGACAGGGCTGAGTTGTCTCTTGTACAGCTCTTATTAACCTCGGGATGACTGAGATGGTTGGCTTGACTCATCTGTTTGAGTTTGCATGTGCATGTATTTGGCTTGTAGTGACTAGTAAGATCCAGGTGGCCTAAATAGTTATTTGTGTGCTAATTTTTTCACAACAAAAATAAACAATACAAATTCTACCACCTTGCAAAAGTGTATAAAAATAGGTAAATGACAATGATAATTTGCTCTTATTGTATCATTATATAAAAATAAGTTTCTATGGCATTAAAATTATACCTAAAGAAATATGTACAAATTTTCCATATTTCACCATACCTTAGAAGAATTAGGTTCGATAGTGAAAACTGCTTTGCTGGGATTAATAACTTGTTGTAAGCGATCTGTCTGCGATTGTGCGGGGGAACCTGCTACATCTCCTGTTGTCAATGTTGCATTGAACCGTAAGCCATTTGGACCATCAACTGTTGAGAGGAGTATTTTTTAAGTATGTGCACTTTATTAACAGTTTTCCTGCGTCTACAACACTCCTGTGTAATTCTGACCACAACGTGCTGGTGGCTCCTATCCACCTGTGTTGCGCCAACAAAATTTTATTGATTATGTCGAACAAATGTGTTTACGTTGGAGCTACAAGACTGTGAGAAGAAAAAGTCTGAGTATTCGTAAATGTTTTTCAGATGCTAAAAAATACAATAGTTGTGTGAATTGTCGGCATATCTTCAGTTTAGAGAAAAGAGCTCCAGTTAGGGGTGCCTTCTGCAATCCTGACTCGATCTAATATACTCACGCCTCAGTCAAGGTGTTAATCATCTATGTTACTATCTGATGTGGAGTTTCTGGTTTGAGATTAGCCAGGTCCACCAGATTATCTCTATAGTTATACCAATGAGAAAAATTAATGGTATCAGCCATTGAATAATGTATAATGAGAAAAATTATTGGTAAAAGCATCTTCACCTGATGTCTTACATGATTATAGAAAACTTACCTCTAACTAAATCAACAGTCTGTTTAACTTTTGTCAGGGTCTCCAATTCCATTCTGATAGGTCTCACTTTGCGCTTCAACCGTGGAAAGCTTTGGTTTCCCTCAAAGGAACAGTTGCTCCACACATTTTGAAACTCAGGCTGGGGTTTAACAGTTCTGAAATATATTTTTGTTATTGTCAAATGCTTAAATATGTAAGAAGCACCAAAAAATGGGTTCTAAAGCATACAAATATTATCATAATACTTAAAATGTTCTAAGAAATTAATGAATTATGTAGATTTATACTCACTTGCACTTATTATCAATGGCCAGCAATTTAATAGGCGTGTAAAACTTTGGGTTTTCATTTGAGACACCAGCAAAATTAAGTGAGGATTTCTAAAACAATAAATATAGATCAAATACGTTCGTGTAACGATTAATTGTGACTTACAATAATATTATGCATATCTTACAGGTTTTGGCGTCAAATTGAGATGCTCAGGCGAATATACGTCGAGAAATCTCCCCAATCTTGGTTTAACGGGGGTAGTGTTCGGTGTATCGGTCACCACGCTCCTTCTATAAATATTGCACCCTTTAATAGACCTTTTTTACGATTATAATGCTAACAAAACGTTAAAGAGCAGCTTTATGATTTATTTACATTCACCGATGTTATTTTTGAAAGAAAATCAATACATTACAGCGCGCAAGTTCAAATCTGCAGTATCTTACTTTGTTCTTAGAAAAATAAGTAAATTAACTTACTTATTGTAACTCAACATGATTGTTAATTTTGTGTTGTGTTATTCGGTGGTACTTAAAACTTATTTGATCTCCTTATATAGTATTTTCCAGAATTCTTCGAAAATTGCCAATAGTTTTTTCAAACAAAAGTAAACCGAAATCAGCTGTCACGCAATCCGTTATTGCAAGTATGCGAACGATAGAATATGTAAAAATATATTGTAATTGAATAAAATTGTAAATTAATATATTCCTTAATATTTTTTCTCGCTTGTAAACAAAGATATACATATATTAATTACTTAGAATGTAATGTAATATACTTATAAAACTTAAAAATTCATACGCTACAGGTGCCCTCTATATTTATTACCGCTTACTGCATACTGTGATTCATTACAACGTTTAAAATTAGTTTGAACCAACGACTATAGATGGTACTTTAAAAATTAAAAAGTATCCATTGTTGATTTTGTATAGCAGACTTTTAACAAATGTTACCGTAATATTGGATAAAATTTTAAATTTTGTTACAAAGAAAAATGAACAAAAAATATATAAACATATTTACTAGATTTGAATCAAGGTCATCTGCTTTCATCCGTATCAAAATTTCACCAGTACTTTCGACTGGGAGCGTGGCGTCTCCTGTAATCCGGCTACTCGGAGGTCGGAACCGGAGGATGGTTTGAGGTTGGGAGACCTGGTGTTGTGTGGCCCATGTTGACTGGACGTCCACACTAAGCTTGGTATTAATATGGATCCTCCGGAGGAGTCTAGGGGATGCAGGTTAACTAAGGAGGGGCGAACCGGGCCAGGGGGGAAACCCAGCAGCTAAAAGTCCCCATATCGGGCAGTAGTGGGATAGCGGCCGGGAGTGGGCGCGCAGTATCAGCCCGACTAATACAACCAGACCCGTTTCTTTTGCAATTTATTTTTACACTTGTTTTTAATATTGATTATTTTCCCAGTATAAAATACATTCAATATCACCCGTCAAATATTATTTTTCTGTAAATATATTACTGTGAAATATTTGACCCCTTTTATATAAACAATAAATTAAGTGGGTACCTATTGGAGGGTTTTTAATAAATTTAGGGTTTTAATTAGTATTCATGTAAAAGTAAATACAATGATAAACTGGAATAGATATTCAAATTAAAAAATTCAATGACAATAATTGCATATATAGCTAACTTAATAAGGTTACTCTTTGCGCTAGGTAGATACATTAAATTTAAATCTTATTATAAATCTCACAACTATTGCAAGAGTCTAAGTCAGTCACGAATTTGAAGCCTCATGAGGTACTTTTGGATAGATATGTAGATCGTAGGCGTATGATATTTCATACTTTCATGTTCATTGTACTGATGACTTGCGTGCCATCGCGGGCATTATGCCGTACAGCCACGTAGAGGTTCCGGATTCGATCTCCGGTTAAGCAGACATCTAAATTATAAATTTTGATATTTGGTCCACCACACCAGTTTGGGTGTTTATGTATTCGTCTATATATAGGTCCATGAAACCACGACTTAGACAAACGTAGTGTGAAGCTATTATTTTAGAGAGGCTTAAGTAGATTTAGAGCTCGAATTATTTTTATTGCTGACGTTTTTATATTAGCGTCTTCTATATACTTTATGTATGTTTCAGGTGTGTTGGTGAAATTTTATTAGTGAACATGCTAGTGTATATGCTGTATGTTGGGATTTATAATTTGTGTCAGCAATTTCCAACTCTCTTGTCTCAAGATAGGATTCTATACTGTTTAAAGTTGACTATTTAATAATAATCTAAAAACATTCATATCAAACAGACAGATCACTGGCGTATATGATAGGTCTGTTTGATATGATGATGCAATAAATAATATTACGTTCAATTGGTATTATGATTACTAAACATATATTACTGTGATATAATATAGATACAAATCCTACTATTATTCTATTGTATTCAACATCTATTTTGGTTTTATTACAGATATGAATAAATACTAAAGAAAACCTTATATCAGGTCGTGGATCCAGCATATTTATTTCATAATTAACGAGTCTTACTAGCGCTCTTTGTTTTCGCACCACCCCCACATATACGTACAAATGTTTAAAAAATTTTTTTTTCGTTTTCATTTGGTAACCACATATTACTTGTTTCAATTATTTGTTCATTTCAATTAGTTGTTACAGTCTTAACTTATATGTAGTTTAGACATTTGTATTTACTAAATCGTAAGACTTGATTCTCATCAAGTCTTACGACTCAACAAAATACGAAAAAAAAACACGTTTCTTGTATGAGACCCTCTTTCATTTTATTATTTTTGTCTTATTTATTAACATTTTCTACAATAATCGCCGAATCAACGCACATATCGTGAATATTTCAATTGGGTACCGGCTACGGTTTAAAAAAGGCAGTGCTTAAATGTAGGATAGGACGTACTAGATGTAATAAAAGCAAAGGTAGAGGCTTTTTATGTGAGTTAGAGTAGCTAACGAGCCTGCAGGCCACTTGATGTTAAGTTGTCGCTACAGATTAACGTCGAAACCATTTTTTTGTGTATATTGTGTTGATTTTTCTGTAAATATAATCCATCTGCACCTTTTTAAAAGACTTTCATTCTGACCAGTAAGATACCTTCAAACATAGTCCTTTAAAGTGAAGTCCTATCTGTATTGTACGTAGATGTGTTGCTTCTGTGGCACGCGTGTGGACTGCTCTCGCTCTCGCAGCTCTCTATCCGAAACACAAAAACCTTTACGTGACAACACACTAATAATATTTTTAAACGATGTTTGTTGATGATTTACCTCGATATCTATTGTTATTATTACTATTATTGAAAAAGAGCCCAATAATAAAAATACATAGAAACATCACAGCTTCAGTAATAGAGTACGATTTTAAACTGATGTTATCGCGGAATCCATACATTATGCAATATAACGGGTACTCACGATTAACGATTTTTTATTTTTGATGTAGTAATAGAGGTTCTATGGACCGCTTGAGCAGTGACCCATTAAAACCATGGTTGGTAATACCATAATTTTTTAAACGCTTTTTGTGATAACTTTCAGTTCTCAAAAGCTTTTGTGTTAACAATCAATAAGTACAAGAAATAAAGCATACGATACAGCCTGCAGGTATAATGGTTCAAGCAATTATTTTCCCTTGTATAGAATTCTCTAGAAACCAACACAACGCAGATATGCCGATAAACTACAGGTACCAACTATCCGGTTGCTGTGCACTTTCAAAACCCAAGGTCCTTTCGTAGTCCTTTCAATCTGCTCCACCCAGTTGTAAGTGGACCTAATTATGTTATGAACCATACACAACAATTTACACCTTCTGCACCAATTATTAAGATTCATATTGATATATACGAGACTCGGACACACGGATAACGGAACGCACACGTACTTGCTCTATCAAGTGTAATTAATATTGTTAAAGCTCGTAGGGTTGCCATGTTTAAGCGACAAACAAGGATTCATTAACGTCAATTCCACTGACCGTCATTACCGTATAAATTAAAACCAAACCCAAGTAGTTAAGTGACGGGTCAATAAAATTACCGGTAATTTTATTGCCCTTTCTCTACATTTTCTTAATTTTGCATCGTAATACTTTTTATCTTATTGCATTATAAAACTGTCCTCAACTATTGAAAAGAATGATACGAAACATACCTACAATCTATTATAATTTCAGAAAATGTGTAAGTCTAGAATGTCTCCGATTAGGTGATACAGTTAGTTACTCTACACATGACAGAGTTGGACGGACATTGATTTTGATTGTAGGGCGGCTCTGATCACGGATACAAGGCTTTTATTGCTAAATCTTTGTTCTTTGATGGCGTATAAAACGGTTGGTAAGAACTTTAGACATGTACTAAGGTTAGACTAGACTCGAACAATGAAGGCACATTATTGTAGTTTTGCAATACCTTCGACTTCGTTTCAAAAGTCAGTCTCGACTTGTTTTAGATGCAGACCTTTCTTTATTAAACTTTGAATTAATTACGACACATTAAATTTTATGACAATCTAGTCACGAAATTTACTTTATGTTTACGTGTTGGGCTAAAGAAAATATATACGTGTAGGTATGATTTTGTACTAGATATTTTTTACATTAAGTTTTCGTATACATCCGTCGTGATCTGTAGGATATGCCAATCTACAGAAGTCTCCATATTTTTTCTGAAGTCACCTCTATTTTTGGGCTAATTTTACAACATTGTAAACCACTTGATGGAAAGTGTAAATACTTTTAAGATTAAGAAAATTTACAACACATAAATCGTCAGTGTATCTGGTTTAGGCTGGGTAGTTTTCTTTACATCTTTTTCAAAGAGGCTCATATTATAGCGCTCAGGGATCTATGTACTCCACTACGCATTTTTCCTTAGGTAATAATTATTGCATGTAATTATTGTATATATTTATTTTAAGTGTACATATGTTTAAAAGGTCGAGATGGTCTATATTGTTTGCAATAATGGCCTTCTTGATCTTGTAACAAACATAATAAGACCAAATGAGAGCCTTGAAAGACTATCTCTGAACAATAGAGATTATCGCTTGAGACAATGAGGTGGATATATTTTTTAGGTGATTGTTAATATAGACCGACTGTTGCGTCCATTGAATTTGATGCGTCAAGGTTTTGCTGATTTGAGAGTTACTTGAGTCGATGTTAAGTCAAATCTATTCAAATAATAATTTGTTGTTTAGATGTTTGTACATGGAAAATATGGGAAAAATTATTATTGGGGGCGTTTATTAACGCAATATAATCCATAATACACATATATACTTTTATTTTTGTTTGTTTGTCTGTGCGTTTGTGCACGCAAATCTCAAAATCAACTTAAGCGATTTCGATGATTTTAGCTAAAGAATTGCAGTAAACTTTACTTATTATTTACTTTTTGTTTTATTTCAATTGGTCTACTAAAAAGGTATGTTAATTTAATAATTTCAGGTGTGAGTTCATGAGAAATTTTTGCTATTAGAGAATCTGGAAAAATCCGAAAACTGAAGTCAACGTGAACAAAATCGCGTTAGCAGTTAGTTAAACTATAATAATCAAAACATAGTTTTCGTTTTATATGCATTTATAATGCTGGGTTATATTTGGAACTGTATCATTTACATACCTAATAACTGTACGCATTAACATAAATTATGAATCATACATCGTCAACTCATTAAACCCCATTGATGAGCACGAATCTTCTCGCTGAATGAGAAGGGTTAGAGCTATAGTTCACTATCTTGGCTAAGTGCAAATTGTTCTTCATATTCCTTAAAACTTTGCGGAGAGCTCTCATGCATTTCTTCACTTCAAACAGTGAGAGAGAGAAAGAGAGAGAAAGAGAGATATGATTTTCGTCAATGTTATAAGCAGGTGATACAAAAATAATTTCTAATATGCGCCATGTCAGAAGTGTTTTTGTTATGTGTGACTAGTCACGTTAAATGGGATCGCGGTAGAATGGGATAAAAAGTTTCCTACGTTCGTCTTCTGGTTCTAAGCTATCTCTCCACCAATTTTCAGCCAAATCGGTTCAGCCGTTCTTTAGTTATGAATAGTGTAACACGACTTTCTTTTATATATATAGATGACCCTTACATACTCATCTCTCTATACTTATAAATAGTTAACAAGACAACGCCCACCTGTTCTGCGACGAGACGTATCAATTTCGCAAATACAAACAACGTGTGTACTTTCAAACGCAACCTCAATCATAGAACGAATAATAAAATAAAGTCGCCCACGCACAGTCCCATACGATTTGCGACGGTGGGTAACGTAATTCACGTCTGTCACTAAAAGTCCATTAAAAAAATACATTTAGGAAATTACAAAAGGTTAATGAAATGTACTTCATTTATATGTGAAAAGTATCAAACAAGTATTCCTGACACCTTTTTTACGTCAGGAAAGCAACAAATGAGCATGTAAACCACCTGATGTTAAGTAGTAGCAGCTCATAGACATCCACGTACAACCACAAATACGACTGAAATCGTATCTAAGCTCGAATAAATGTAGATGCGTTGCTACTCCTGAGGACTAGATGGTCGTCTCGCTTCAAAGTGTAACCGGCACCTGCATCTCTCCAACCGAAACACAAGTAATGCTTTACTGCGAATTATGAGGGTGGCAGTGGTACCTCCCCGTCGAACTATAGTTCTTCCTTGAATAACCTGATGTTAAGCAGTCGCTGCGGGCCATAGACATCTTCAAACAGGACTGTAACCCTATTTGATGTCAACTGTAGATGCGTTGCTACTCCTGAGGACTAAGATGGTCGCCTCGCTTCAAAGTGTAGCCGGCAACTGCTCCTATCCAACCGAAACACAAGTAATGCTTTACAGCGGATTATGAGGGCGGCGGTGGTACCTACCCGGTCGAAATATAGTTCTCCCACCTATAGATTTATACTAAGAATCAAAGGATCTAGACCAATCAAGTGATACCTTTGTTTTATTCAGAGCACTTGACGTCATAAAGAGTGTATACTCGTTGGTGACTTTTATTGCTTAAAAATGCATTAATGTGCAGTTCCATTAATCTGGTTATTTCGTGGTAGCCACGGAGAATGGATTGTAACCTTTGGCTTGACATTACATTCACTGTCTCACTGCCCTGTGCTATGGAAACGTCTGGATTAGCGAACAATTTGTTAAGACAAAAACTATGTCAAGTTTACGTCACACGTATGTAACAGATTTATTCTATGCTGTGCCTGTGTAAGAAGACATGTTTTACAGAGTACAATATTGTTACTTTAAATTTTATTAAGTTGTCAATCTTGTGGGCAGCAACTTAAATTGATGGTAAGTATATCTGTGTGTTTATAAAAGCAATTTTTATTGGATAGGTACATAACACTTCTTTGTACGTATGTATGTATGGATGGTAAATTAAGAGTATATTTGTCTGATTGATAAAAACTCTTTTTTCAGTCGATAGGTACATTACACTTCTATGTATGAACTTTGATGTGTGCAGCAACGTAAATTGATCGTAAATTTAAGAGTGTACGTCTGTGTTTATCAATTTTATCAATCATTTGTTTTTACGACATCAAAATATAAAAACCAAATATTTATTTATATTTTTTTGTAATGAAAGTAGCAAGCTAACATACATACAATTCACATGACGCTATATAGAGACTGTTATGTTGCCCACAGATTGCTAAATTCTTGCTATATTCCACTGCTACGCACCGGTCTTTCCACACAAATGAGAGAATGAGGGAATGTTCTGTATTTGTATCTTTTCTTTTGTTATTTTTGTGCAATGAAGAATAAATATTCTTCATACATACTTAATACAATTGTATTGTATGTGGTGATACGGGATAGCGGTCATCCCGCCTACTTGATGTTTTTAAACAGCTCGTATTGTCTTCGAGGTTTGCGATCTATCGATAACAACCAAGACTATGCAGTCGGTGGCCTTCGAAGCACGGAAGCAGGCGTTAAATTTACCATTAGCGGTGACCAATCAAGTTTCTAACCACATCCTTAGTTGCGATTGCCATTCAACGTGGGAATTCAGCTAGAGTTCATGGAACCATGCCGCATGGGCACGGACTCCCTTTAGATTGTTTAGGTTAGATTTTTATTGTAATTAAGATTTTCATTATTATAAATAAGTATACCTTAGTTGCTTGATTTTATCGATCATTTAGGCTTTGTGACCACGTCCATATACGCGTTAACATAACCATACCTGTTATTAACTGTGATATACAATAAAAATAGTTAGTTTTTTTTATAACAATGCTGAAACCAGTAAAACTACTTCAATTCACACTACACCTACGTGTTTTTAGTACACACTTACTATTGCTGACTTTAGTGGGACAGCTATTACATAAACTATTTTTGAAGTTATGTACAATAATTGAATCACGAGGCATAAGGAACACATAGGGTTGCCCTCTACTGAATTAAAAAGCTTGCCTTGCCGCTGTATGAGGCCGAACATTTGTTGCTCATGATTTTTTTTATAGCAACACATACCCTATATAAAGCTGGATGGCCATTTGTGGCCATTTACTTTAATATTTTTTTTTCTATTATTACCGAAATACTTACCAAAAGCCAGACAGTCCGGACCCATATATATTTGGCCGGATACGACGAAGTTAAAAATGTTTGACTAAAGTTGGAAAGATGGCAACCCTAGGCACATTATTTTAAGCGTGTTGCTAAGCAAATTTACGTTACAGAAATAATGCCGTTAATGATAAAATTTAACACTAAAACATATACAAGAGCAGCAACGCATCTACATACGATATCAGGAAAGACTTCAGTCCTGTTGTAGCGACTAATTATTACGAGGCTACATACTCGTTTACTATTCTCCTAATGTAATATATATTTTTCTTTTAAAATTTATGCTACATAAGTCGTAGATTATTACAAGTAATATAGAATATACTAGCTTTTACTGGCAGCTTTGCTCGCTCAGAAGTCGATATAACAATACAATCATACAAACATAGGATAGAATAAGGATAGAATTCTCAAAATCTTCTTTTAGTGCCTACTTACACTTTATAAATAAACTATCTACAAAATTTCAGAATTCCTAGGTTTCGCGTTTACGGCTCTGTTTCCATCGGTCACTTACACTTTTATATATAAAAAAGTATTACATATTCTGAAGTGAGGTATTTCATTGCTTCATTTCTAGACATAACTGCATAGAATTATTCGAGGTGATAAATTCTTTCTGGCACTATCGTGTACAGCGGAAGTGGGTACATTCAAATTATAAAAAAGTGAAGGTTGTATTATGAAACATAAATCAAATTCAAATTTGATACAAATGAACCGCTCTGATTAATAACATGCGTATGAATGTACGATTAGAATAATGTAGAGTATCTAACATTACGTAATTAGTAATGGTAACGTATAATTATATTAGTGTTACGTAACTAGTAATTCAAAAAATGTCTTTTGTTTTTTGACGGCTAAACAGATGTGCTGATTTGAAAATACAGTTAATTTTTGTAGTTAATATGCTGCGAGAATATAATTTAATATTATGAAAAATTTAATTTGGGTCATTTTGGTTTTAAAGATAATGTGAAATTATCACAACATCACATTCACTGGATGTTAATTTATTATCTTTATAATATAAAATAACCATTATTTACTTATTGTATTACTAACACAAGAAACAGTGTTTACGTTTCAAATAACGGTATCTCACTTGATAAATTGTTGACTGTTCTCACATTAATTGTCACAATAATCTATAAATATTATAAAAAAAAACTCCCCAGGCGCGTCTGTCTGTCAGTTCGCGATAAACTCAAAAGTACTGGGCGGATTATCTCACAGTTTTCAACAACAGGTACAATGATTCTTGAGGGAGGTTTTGGTGCTTAAAAGTTAAGTTTTTTGTGAATTGGGTGTGAATTTAAATAATTAAATTCAATATATTATTGTCATTGTCTGGATGCATGAAAGAACAATATTGTAAGTAAATATAAACTCTAGTACCCGAGCGAAGCTGGGTCGCTAGTTTGTACTAATTTAACTGTTTGATTGAATACAAAATTATTCAAATACAAAATCTAATGTCAAGTTAAAATGAAATAAATTACTTTCAATTACTTTTATTATTCATTTTTTACGCAATTTTTCAATTTAGTAAAGAATAAAATTGTAATATTTTATTCTCATATATACAATGATGAAAATCTTAAAACGAATTACAATAAAAACCTAACCTAAACAACCTAAAGGGAGTTCGTGCCCATGCGGCATGGTTCCAAGAACACTAGCTGCATTCCCGCGCTGGATAGCAATCGCAATAGAAAAAAAATGATTATTATATAACTTCAGATTATCCCTAAGTAGGAAGTTGGTAATTTTGTTAAGACGTATCGAGCCTTGACTGATTTCAATTGACTACGCACTAGAAAGTGCAACACGTGTGCTTAATTGAGTGCAATCATTAATCATTCATCCTAATACCCTTTCGTAAAGAAGTTTCGCTTTTGTCTCCATTGAGATTGTAAGGCAATTAATTAGAAACATTTCTTTCACTTTAACTGTTCATGTGGTTTGGATTATAGAGAGACTGCATCCGTACTTAAATTACAGATAAGAAATTTAAAATCTCTCACTAAATATTAGTTTTTCTAAACACATATTATATACTACAATTGTTTGATTTTATATATAAAGGTCATAAAATGTCACGATCTTTTCTCAGTGCAGCAATGAGGCCAGCGTTCTTGGCGCTATGCCGCATACGTACGGTCTTCCTGAATATTGTTTAGGTTAGGCCTTTATTATAATTAGTAGGGTGTTCAATGTTTACGTTAATTAATTATATCAGGGATTAAGTAAATAAACAGCTTTAAAGTGTAAAAATGTAATTGGTTACTTGCGGCTAAAGACGCAGGTTAATATTAGTGTAATATAGTTTCAAGAACATCCTTAATGTAGCAGTTATTGTCGACAAAAGTAAACTTCTGGCTTTATAGCGACAGTATTTATTGAATTAAATGTACTTATCTCGGTACAAGTGGTATTTTGTCATGGTTAAAAGGCTTATATTTATTAATTTCCTGACTTGTTATTACTATTCGGAAAATTTTGAGGTCACATATGAACGAAGTTATCACTTTATGGACGATTTAAGTAAGAATGTTGAGTAGTTTTATTTTGTAATGAGTTCTTAATAAAATAAGAAATAAATGCAATTGATTAATATTTTCGACTACGGTGGTGGCTAAATGTCAAAAAATGTGTGGACTCCCCAATTTTTGCCACGATACGATTAAATAAAACATTACATGTGGATACAATAATTGATTGTTTATGTTCATAAAAATAATGTATATTAAATTATTTAAAAAATTATAACTTTTACGTACCCATAACTTATTTACCCTACATCAGTGTTTCCCAATGTGGGGCCCTCGCCCCACACGGGGGCAATTTGATAGTTAAGGGGGGCAATTCAAAAATGAACTTGACACGATTTTGATCCTTCGGCTGTGGGTTATTTAAATGCAATGCTAGATATCGGTGACAAATTT